>JAXGGA010001693.1:0-143563 GCA_038373865.1 Uloborus plumipes
ACGATCTGTCAACCAATTGTAACGTGATGAAACGTAAAGGTTGCGTTTCAGTGTTACTTGGGTTATTGTGGAAATGTTTCATGAAATTGGGTCTATTTTCATATAACACTTGTTTTAAGCCTGAGTTTATGAAATGTTTTTGTCATATGGACAAAAATAGTCAAATATCATCTATGCAGCTACAATTCAAGCTTAGCTTCCACTTTTCTTCAATGCGACTTGAGTACAGATACCGTGGTTTCACGCCTACCGTTTTGGAACCAAATGTTGGATGAGGTCAGCTCCCTTCTTACAGGAGCCTAAGGTTGAGCAAAAATTATCTTATAAAAGAACTGTGAGTTTTCCTTTTTAATCGTATGCAGTCGAGTCTCGATAACTCCAAGTCCCAAAACACAGGCTTAAGCTCGAAGTTTTCGGTACTTCGAATTATGGGATAGTTTCCACAGCCTTCTCAAGAGTTTGATACCTAATGAAAACTTTGAGATAAAGGAGTATTCAAATTATCAGTCAATTATAAATGTACTATAGTCCTCAAAAAAACATTATAGTAATATGAATAATGGTTTTAAATAACTTACTATGTTTTAATTTGCACATTATTTTACACTTATTAATAGCTGTGAATTTTACATGCACAAGTACAAGTCAATACGCTATTTTAGTTCTACCAAGGCTTCACTAGATAGCGTTTTATACAGGCTGCTTCATTTGATCAAAATCTTTGGGATAAAAACGGATGCATGTCGCCTAGCGACATCTACCGAATTTTGTGGTAACTAACATTATAAACAAATCAGATAATAAAAGACAAAATTAAAATTTAATTTGTTGGCGACAATTTTACAATTTGGCATTCAATTCTATTTTATTATATTTTAACGTCATTTAATAGCTTGTTCGATTTGCTGGTTTATTCTGCATTTTAACGGCTTGTTTTAATTAGTTAGCGAATTATTTTTCATTTTAATTGATTCTAATTATAATTAAACTATGAAACGACACTGGCGCCGCAGAGCGATAAATGGCGATTTTGGAACGATAGTTCCATCAAAACTTTTGATGAGTTTAGATTGTCAAATTAATTTGTTTGGCGAGTTTTTTAACAAGAATTCTCACATTATTTCGCAGCTTTTTTTTCAGTTGGCCCATTATTTTACTTTCAAGTATTAAACGTATGTGTGAAATTAGAAACAAAAAAGGGAAGATTTCGGTGATTGGAAGTCTGGTTATCTTTCCCTATTGGCGTTAAATCTTTGTGGCTAATTTATGAGCGAGGGAAATACTTCCTTCGCAAACATAAACTAAAGAGCAACAAAATAAAGTAATTATCGCCAAAAATTTGGCAACCACACCAGATTCCCAATTATCGAAATATTATCAATGTGTGAAATTTAACATAAAAAGAACATTACCTTTTAATGTTGTGTAAATGAAAAAAAATTACATTTGGTCGTCGTAATATTGTAGTTTTGTTTATTTTTTTCGTACTTGTATTGCTCTTTAGTACTAAGCGATTATATATGCTCATTTCGTTGTTACTAAAGAAATTAATATGTTTTGTTGTCAATCGTCTTTCCGTTGAACACCAATTGCTTCATTGCAGGGCATTCATTCTGGGGCATCAAAAGGAAATGTCTCTGCGAATAGATTCGCCATTTATCGCTCTGATGGGTCAACGCTATCAAAATGAACATCTGAGCTTTTGCGTAGCAATTAAGATCTCGTTAGCAACAATAATGAAACTAAATAGTAAATAGAACAATCTTATTTCATTGCTACATTTTTATTTATCGGCTGCGAATTTAAGCGTATATTTTATTAATGCAGAGATGTCAAAATTGAACGCCATTGCTATATGGTGCTAATTCGAAGAAAGTAAACAATGAATGAATGTCGTATGACTGAATCATGAGTTGCGACCAACTTTACCTGAAAAGGGAATTTATTTCCCCTAAAAAGCAGTACTAATAAGGATTCGGCATCAATTCACTCTGTACTCCACTTCAGTAAACTATATCAATATTTTTTAACCCTTAAAGATAGGATGAACGTCACTTTTTACAGCAGAAACAATGTGCTAATAAATGTAAACAAACACATCATTCAGCGCTCTCTAGCGGGCAAATCTTTACCATTGATGTTTTGAGTAATGAAGCAGCCTGTATAAAACGCTATCTAGTGAAGCCTTGGTTCTACAGAGAACATGAATATAATAAAGTTTACAAATACCTTTGTGCTATAGATGTACAGAAAATAACAACGTTACGAAGGCACAAATGAGCAGGGATACTGCAGACACGTGTTTCGGCGTTACAAGGAACGCCTTTTTCAATGCAAAAAAATTGTGAGCTTATGGATGCCCAGACATCCGACAAAAGACATCTTTTTGTTGAATAGCTTGTTTTAAATAACGGCTTGCTCCCCTACAAGCAAAACTTCTTGCAACAATCTTGACGGATCTTGATATCGTATCATCCCGGTTAAACCACGAGTTGTGGTATGTACGGGGAGAACCTTGAAGTGTGAAGTAAAATGAAAGTCAAAACCAACTGGAACAAAATGCGTACTGGAGAACAGGGACTATGCATCCATTCTCATCAACACCTTCCGCGTCTTCGGCGCCAAATGAAACAAAATTGAGTGTGATTTTATGGTGAGCATGGATTAAATAAGGTTGTGTTTTTAAAACAAATTACGGCTGTTTTAAATGCGTAATTGCAACAAGTACTTCGCAATCTAAACAAGTACTTCGCATTTTAGCAAAAAACACAAGTTTACAAACCTCTTTTTTTTTTTTACCGAGCGGGCTCGGTCCCCTGGTACTAGATTACTTATATTACATGTTGATGTTATTATAAGAGCATCTAAAAGCGCATTTTTTAGTTTTTTAAAACTAATTTAAAGATTATTTTTGTTACTTTAATTGCCTTTTTTTGTTTTCCTAGTTTTTCTTTTTGAAAGTCAAGTAAGATTTTGAATTGAGAAGCATATAGTATAGCGATTATAACATGCAGAGATGGGACTTTTTCCAATTGCTTTTTGCAGTTGCAGATGCTAGCGGGAAGACAGTTGACGGCTTGCTCAGCTCAACCCAGGCGTCTCTGGGGAATCACGGCCAATGCCTCAGGGCTGTCGCGGTGAGGAAGCTGGGAGCGAAGGACCGTGCGGTGTTCCGAGGACAGTATTGCACCGTGGACTTCAAGCCACCGTTGCCAGCCTTGAGGAACAAATACTTCACCGAAGGGCTGAAGGACTTGCAGCGCTACACGCGGTCCGCATCGGTGAGTAAAATCAGTGCCTCCCTAATACTGCAATGTCCCTCGCTTTCTGTGTTTTAACATAGAGCAAGGTATATAGAAAGGAGAGGTAGGTCAGAGATCCTCGGCAACCCTGTTCCCTAACGAGTTCGGGGAACTGTGACGTAGGCTGGTCCCCATCTGTTGGTTCCTCGGGCACGGATATGAGTGTTTTTAATTAAATTGCATCCTTTTTTTCGTAGCGCGAAGAGAGAAAATCGTGCATTTCGAGCTTGTTCTTTCTAGTGAAAACTTGTCATCTCTCATTTTCTTTTAAAATTCCTTGCTCTTTTAAAGAAAAATGGTGTTTTGCGCTATAGCTACTTGTAAAAATGGAAATAAAAGCGAAGATGTGATGTTCCATCGGTTTCCGAAAAATGGTGATTTCCAAAAGCAATGGGTCAACATTTGCCGGCGTCAAGATAAGTTTGTAGTCGACAATGCAAGAATTTGTTCGAAACATTTTGCAGATGATGCTTACGTTAGAGACTTAAAGTCCGAACTTTTGGGAACAAAACCGCAGAAACGATTGAAGCCAGACGCACTACCAACCTTGCATCTGCCATCAAAACAAAATGCATGCAGTAATGAAAGAAGTACACGGACTCAGAAACGTGTGTGGAAGAAGAATGTCGAAGAACTTTTGAAAAATAACGCTGCAGTTTCTTCTCCTCTTTCTGATATTTTAGAGGATATTCCTACTATGCATTTGAATGATGACCCTAAACTAATTAATCAAAATTTATATTTTGAAAATCAAAATTTGTGCTGCAAAATTTCCTTGCTTGAAAAAAAATTACAAGATAAAGATGATTACATTGTATGTATGGAAGAAGAAAAGAAGCGACTTAGAGAAGAAAATACGCGACTTAAGGAGTTATTAACAGAAGCTACTAAAAGGGAAGAAGAAACCAAATTGAATATGGAGCAAAAAATTAATGACTCAATTAATTCATTGTTATCAATTATTTTAACTCCAGGGCAACTGCAACGATTGAAGAATGGTTATAAAAAAACACCTTGGTCTCCAGATGACATAGCACGTTCTCTTGTTTTGAGATCTATGTCTTCTAAAGCATACGAGTATTTGAGAAATCAAATAAAATTTCCTCTCCCAAGTGTTAGCACTTTGAAATCTTGGGCAAAGGATTTTCATTGTTCACCTGGATTATTGAACCAAATTATTGCCATGATGAAAGAACAAGCCAAAAGTCTTTCTCCACTCCAGACATTAACAGTTCTTTCATTTGATGAAATGAATATAATGAGTGACATTTGTTATGATCACGCAGCTGACAAAATTTTAGGCCCTCATAAAAATGCCCAAGTTGTTCTAGCTCGTGGACTAACGCATAATTGGAAGCAGCCCATTTATTATGATTTTGATCAAAAAATGACCGTTGAGTGCTTAAATAGCATAATATTGATGCTTCACGAAGTAGGATATACCATCGTTGCAATTGTATCAGATTTAGGTGCTGGAAACCAAAGTTTGTGGAAACAAATGGGTATTAGTATGGAAAAAACATATTTTGAAAATCCTGCTGACAACAAAAGAAAAATTTGGGTATTCGCTGACGTACCACATTTAATAAAATTACTGCGAAATCACTTTCTTGATCAAGGATTTCATTTAGAAAATACCTTCATCAGTAAGAAGATTATTGAAGAAATTTTAGAAAAAGACAAGAATGAATTCCAACTCTGCCCAAAATTAAGCACAAAGCATTTAGAAGTTAAAGGCTGTGAGAGGCAAAGGGTGTGCTATGCTGTGCAGTTATTTTCGCACCATACAGATTGCGCAATCAAAACTATATGCCCTAATGAAAAGGTTGCAGCAGATTTGTTTGAGACTGTCAATGACTCTTTTGATATTTTGAATTCGCGATGTAGCATAAATAAAGTTAAACTCCGATCTGCTTTCAGAGGTGATGCACAGCAATTATCTGTTTTGAACAAAATGGAAAACGTGATCTCCAGTTTAAGAATCGGAAACAAAAAACATCTTCTTCCCTTTCAAAAAGGGTATATAGTATCAATTCGAAGTCTTAAAGGACTGTATGATGATTTGTCCAAGGAAGGAGTATCCTATGTGATGACAAGTCGTTTGAATCAAGATGCGTTAGAAAATCTTTTTTCCCAAATTCGTGGCTTAGGTTTGTTTCATTTACATCCATCTCCTGTCGATTTTAAAACAGGTTAAAAATGCTTTGAATAGGCTCAAAACTTCCTTCTCCGGTAAATACTAATATATCTGTGGAAAATGAAGATAAGATTTTAAGTGCTAAACTTTTCTTTGACTTGTCCCAAAATTTAGAAGAAAATAAGATACAAATCGTTGATGATGACAATGATGTACCTGACGAAGTTTGTTCTGAAGTGAATTTTGAAAATGAAGAATCTTCAGAAGCTTTACGCTACTTTGCTGGATATTTGGCAGCACGTTACAAACATTTAAATTTAGCAGAATCCAATTCTTCAACATCAAATGGCTGGATTGAAACACTTTCTAAGGGCGGATTGTTGGTTCCAACAAAGGACTGGGTAGAAATGGTTAAAAGTTTTGAGATTTGTTTCATCGATATTCATGGAAAAGGAAACATTTCCAAATCCACAAATGTTATTTTATGACTTCAAACCATGCTCGAAGATAAATTTCCCCTACTGGATAAGAAACTTCTTCGGACTTATTCAAGAGCTAGAACATTTTTTCGTATGAAGTATTTGAATAAAAAGAAGAGTTCATGCACTGAAAAGAAAAATACATCTCATTCCCGGGAGCGAAAAAAGTTGAAGCAATTTTTGAGTGCCTAATCCCAAATTTTCAGGTAAGAATTGTTTTCTTCCTTCCTTTTTTTAAAATAAATTAATGGTGCAGGTTTTCATTTTAAATCTATAATAATGTTTACACTTTCTTGTGACTATAACCAACTTTTTACCCCGCATGAGTTGCATCATTTGTTCAGAAAGCTAAAAAATGCATGCCTAAAGAGAAATTATCATGCTACGCAATGAGCTGCTTCGAGTCGAATGGGGACCGACCTACGTCACAGCTTCCTCCACGCGGAGACCGCCCGCTGTTTGTTTACAATCTCTGACCTACCTCTCCTCTCTATATACCTTGAACATAGAGCAAAAGTGAGCTCTAATTTCTGAACGCGCTGCCATCTGTCATAGTTCGTCGGAACAAAGAAAGTAGCAGAGGAATTAATGATTGGTTGATTTTTGAATTTAAATTCAGAAATTATGCATAGGAAATTTTCACTTGAATTTCTACGAAGACATCGATTGGGACCTGAAATCGGATAAGCCTAGACGAATTGTCAAAATACACTGACTCTTTTAATAAATCACAACCTTGCATCATACTTTCTTGTCTCCCCGACCCCCTTCTCTACAGTTCGAACGCTTGGGATCTGGAAAACTTCCTTTACCGAAGCAAGGCTTCTCTAGATAGCGTTTTATACAGGCTGTATCATTACTCAAAACTAGAGCCGCTATATAAACAGGCCGACGCATCAAGATTTAGTTTCACCACTTTGGATCGAATTCATTTACTTTTATTTTCAATTTTTCATTGTTGCTGAGCAGGATTACCAGAAAAAAGTTTTGGCACATTGCGAAGCTTTGCCAAATCCCCGTGCCGCTACGCATTTAAGCATACCGTACTCGATTTTGGACATACGAAAAGATGCACGCCTATCATTGGTCGAATCGACTTGTTGATAGATCTCCTTTCGCAACCAAAACAAAGGCAATGCTATTCTGAGATACAGCTCATATGAATTCGCCCAGTTCTCCATAAAAATAAAAGACGAACATTTACTGAAGAAATTCATAATTTCATGGTAGAAAATGACAAGAGCATTTTTATAACAAGAAACAATAAGTTCATGAGAGACAAACTTGTTTGCTAGAATTTGAAAGGAAAACAAATAGCAATAGAGCACGAGAAACTCGTGCCCATCATATCAAAAAATCGTCTTCTGATCATTTTGGTTTTTTTTAATTGCTTATTTTAATTGTAAATGCGTTTTTAAATATTTTTCAACGCTCTATATATTAGCTTATAAATTAAATTGTGCAGTTGTTATGTTTTTTGTAGGAATGTGGTTACTAAAAATGATTAACAGGTAGTTAGTTATCTATAAGGATAATATAAGTTTTTTTTCGTGTATTTTTTCAGGTTATTAAAACTGTTAAATATATAGGATACTTCAATGTGCGTGCATTAAATCTTTTTATGTAAACGTTATACTTTTTTGCTATTAGCGCTAAAATATTGGAAAATATAATTGAATCAATTGTAAAATATATTATTTAGCAAAGGGTTATACATCAGTAAAGCGTTTAACAAGGTTATAAAAATTTGGAAATTATAGCTGTTGATTTCTGTAAGTCCTCTGAATTTAATGTTACTTTCAAGCGTGTGAATTTAATAGATATAAATATTCCATTTCGTTTTCTATTCTGGTAAATCGTTAGTGGTATCTGTGAATTACTTTGGGGTATATAAATACACAATTTGTTCTTCTGCTTGTCTTGCATTCTTTTTACTCCATGAATGTTTGATGTAACTGAAAATTAAGAGAGGGAAAAAATTCATATTTTAAAGTAGCACTAAGTACTCGACACTAAACTTTTTAAAATTTTTTTAATTAGACGAGATGTTAAACGAAACCCAATAAATACGGTTTTTAAGGGGACTAAATCATTTAATTTCTTCATTTAAAATATATGTACCTTGTCCGCACGAAATACTTCATCAAGGCAAGTAATCTGGAAATTTTCTTCATTAATAATTATTCGGATAATCACTAAAAACGATTTATAGAAATTCCTGTTTAAAGAAAATGTATATGAACATTTTTAACTGTCTAATGATTAATAATTCTTGAACTGATAGAACAGATGCTAATATACAAGTATGTACACACATCGCAAGAGTAATTATAAAAGAATATCTATACCTTAAAACACAAACACTTGAGTAAAAATTTTATATTTTCCCCCTTTTACTTAAAAATAAATTTGTAAGATACTATCTTGTTCGCAAAAAAAAAAAAAAAAAATATGTAAAAATATAAAATATAATATTTTTGTACCACTCTCAGAAATGTTTTAGAAGGGCGCGAACATTCATTTTTCCTGTCAATCAAGAATAGTAATCCAATACATTTGAAGCACTGGTTTTAAGTTTTAAAAGAAAATTGCTTTCCGTGTGTACATATAGATGGCACTACTACGTGTTTTGGGATGAATTTGCATAGATCTATGTTTATTTTTGAAATACAACACTTTTTAGCTTGATTCTAACAATTATAAATGTTTTTTTTTTTATGATGACAAGGCAGCTAATGCCTACCCCCCCCCTCCCAGCACGACGTTTACACTCTGTTTTGACCTTTTCTTTCACTTCCCGTACTTTCCGAACCTATGGGCGGCGATAGGCGATTGATTGACAGCAATTCGACCAATGATAGGCGTGCATCTTTTTGCATGTCCAAAATCGAGTACGGTATGCTTAAATGCTGCCGCTACCAAATCGCGTGCAAAATTACCAAACCGCGATTACTGGCCAGAAAAGGCAACCACCCAAACGCTCAAAACACGCGCTGGATCCAAAGTGGTGAAACTTAATCTTGATGCGTCGGCTCGTATATACAGGGGCCTTACTCAAAACATCAATGGGGAAGATTTGCCCGCTAGAGAGCGCTGAACAATCACCACCCAAATGTTTGTTTACATTTATTAGCATGTTTTTCTGCTGTAAAAAGTGATGTTTATCCTATTTTTAAGGGTTAAAAAATATTGATATAGTTAACTGAAGTGGAGTACAGAGTGAATTGATGCCGAAGGCCTTATTAGTACTGCTTTTTAGGGGAAATAAATTTTATTTTCGGGTAAAGTTCGTCACAACTCATGATTCAGTCATACGACATTCATTCAGCTGTTTACTTTCTTCGAATTAGCAACATATAGCAATGGCGTTCAATTTCGACATCTCTGCAGTAATAAAATATTCGCTTAAATTCGCAGCCGATTTATAAAAAATGTAGCAATGAAATAATATTGTTCTATTTACTATTTTGTTTCATTATTGTTGCTCACACGATCTTAATTGCTACGCAAAAGTTCAGATGTCCATTTTATAGCGTTAACGAAACAGAGCGATAAATGGCGAATCTATTCATCGAGACATTTCATTTTGATGCCCCAGAATGAAATGTACTGTAATGAAGCGATAGTGTTCAACGGAAATACGATTGACAACAAAACATATTACTGTTTTTAGTAACAACGAAATAAGCATATATAATCGCTTGGTACTAAAGAGCAATGAAGTACGAAAAAAATAAACAAAAGTACAATATTGCGACGACCAAGTATATCATGGCGAACTGTGGAATGAATTTAAAAAAGTTCAATGGCAACCCGTTGGTAGTATTGGCTAGCTTAGCGAATAGATTCGCCATTTATCGCTTTGCGGTGCCAGCCCAAGTAGCATCAACTCATCGGATTTTGCTCGGCCGATCAACAAACTCCTCGTAAACTAATCCTGTAACTCACGGTGACATCGTTCCGATCAGTATCCGAGCACGGTTTTCGATGAGCTACTTTTCATCGGAAAGCGATATCCTTCCGATCAACTTTCCCGATGAAAATAAGATGAGCTATATTCCATCGAAAAACGATATCCTTCCAATCAAGTTTCCCGATGAAATTCCTCGGCACGGGACTGTTCTGCTCGTAAATTGCTCCAAACCTCATCGTATTCTCATCGGATTTTGCTGCTCGGATTCTGCTCGGCTGATGAGACATATTGGATCATCGGCCGATGAGAATTTCATCGGGTTTCGATGAATGGCCGATCATCGGCCGATGAGATGATGCTGCTAGGGAGTATCGTTTCATAGTTAATTAATAATTAGAATCAATTAAAATGAAAAATAATTCGCTAACTAATTAAAATAAGCCGTTAAAATGCAGTATAAATAAACAAATAAAACAAGCTATTAAGAAACATTAAAATATACTATAATAGAATTGAATGCCAAATTGTAAAATTTTCGCCAACAAATTAACTTTTAATTTTGTCTTTTATTATGTGATTCGTATATAATGTTAGTTACTAGGGATGCACCGATTAATCGGCAGTACCGATTAATCGGCCATAATCGGTCACTTTGCCGATTATTAATAATCGGCTAAATCGGGCCGATTAATCGGCGAAAAAAATATTTTTTAAATATTATTTTTTAAAGTTTACCTTTATTAAGAAATTATGATGAATAATTTTATTAACAGTAATAATAATCTTCACCGTTGATGTAAAGTTTTTAATACATTAATTCTCCTATTTTTAATAAATATACTCATAGATAATGTAGCAACATTTTTCATGCCTCGATACTTTTCTCCTTGCTTTTAGATCATCTTCAATTTTCAAAGAATAAAAGTTTTGAATTACATAGCTACTAATAAATGAAAAATTGAAACTAAAAGAACTTCAAAATTGGATTGCTCACCACACAGACTCCTCCTCCGTTTTTTTTATTTATTTTTTTTTTTTTTTTTGAATTTTCATGTCTATTTTACATAATTAGCAATGTGTTAACGCAATATTATTGACAATAATATGAAAATTAGTTCAGAGAAATTTGACAAAATTCTGAAATTATTTTGGGAAAATTAGGAAAATGGAAGAAAAAATTAGCAACTATTTCAAAAGTTAAAATTGTAAAAAAAAGCGAAAAAAAAAACTGTAACGGTGAAATGGGTAGTACTGAAAACAACCGTTTTAATCATTAATCGGCTTGACCGATTAATCGGCCGATTATCAACTGCCGATTAATCGGTAATCGGCCAATTTGCTTATCGGTGCATCCCTATTAGTTACCTAAAATTCAATAGAGGTCGCTGGACAATTACCACCGTTTTTATCCCAAGGATTTTGATCAAATGAAACAGTCTGTATAAAACGTTATCTAGTGAAGCCTTGACCGAAGCTGTAGTTGAGACAAGCGCATGGGCTGTAACAACAGAACTGCTTCCCCAACACGAATTCCTTCTGCAGCAGAAGGCGTAGCTCAACCAATGCGTTTGACTCTACCTTGACTTGTCTAATACTTCAGTGCTTCTCTACTGATGACTAGGTGGGCCGAAAAATACTTTTTTTTTTTCATTTTTTTCGAAGATGGATATTGCGGAAAAGGTGCCATTGGGGGAGCGAAGTACACAAAAAAAATTTGAAATTTTTTTCCCCAATTTCTTGATCTGTCGCAATTGTCTTGAAGTTAGGAAGAAATATGTAGTTTTTTCGAGATTTCTAGCAAATTATTTAAAAAAATATTTTTTCCATTTTCGGTAACGGGTAGGGCGGGATGCAGCGAAATCGCGTATTAGACAAAAATGAGTTATTGTTATGAAGGCAATTCGAAATACGTATTAAATTAGGATTGGCGTATAAAGCATGACCAGTAAAATGTGTAAACTTAACGCGTTGCACGTAAAAGCTGGCAGCCGTGACTAAGCAATGTGTTCAAATTTAGCTGCTGCTTCAGAAATACCTTTTGAGTGGCAGAGAGTAACTTGAAAGTTCAAAATTCTGATTTTTTTTTAAATAAAAAAATTGAATTTGTACTTAATTTGCATTTATGTTTTGGTGCAGAGTTGCGTCGCTTTTCAATCAAAAAGAAAGTTATTTGATTGTCTATTTTCCACTAGATCATGGTAGGTGCAGAGATTAAGGTTAAGCCTTATTCTATTAAAACTTACTACTACTATTGCTATATGGTTATCCCATACCACTACACTTGAAATTACTAATGAACTGTCGCAATTCAGGTTTATAAAAATAAAATTGATTTCACTCGATTAAACTGAATAGTAATTCACTTACCTTTCAGTATTCACCAGTTGGAAATTTAGTAAAGATTGTTATAATTAAAAAGAAATCCTATCGTCGTGATTTGTTATGAAAATTGTATTCGCGGTACAGGGTAGCATTTATTCGTGATCGCGAACTTCGAAATTAATTAGAACGCAGTACTGTACTTCAGGTTTGGGTAGTATATTTTAATCAAGAGTTTTACTTCATTGTTGAAACATCATGTAAGTCTAGAAGTGGAACACTCTTAATGAAACCTCCGTTAGGGTAGGACGCATCTGGTAATTGCCCCGCCATGAGCGAACAAAGACGAAATTCCCGCCGACGTTCTCCGTCGCCGTGTATGATACTTTACGATAAAAATGATAGAGAGAATGCTTGGAGCCAGACCAGGCAGCATATGAAAAGGACTGCAATTAGGAATGCTTCTGCTCCCTTTTCCGATCTGCCTTTTCTCCCCCTCCATTAAACCACACCTCTCAAATTCCCCAGACGATTCTTCGAAAGATCTCCCGAGTGGACTCGTTGCGCCATCTATGGTGAGCGAACAAAATTTTGATTCTTGTCTTAAAGGAAACTATGTTGATAAAATTAAAAATTTTGAATCTAAAGAAAATGAAAATCTTACTAATTCTGATTTTACTGAATTATTAAATTCTGTAGATTATTCTCTTGATGATTATGAAAGTAATCTTAATATATTAAACCTTGGTGATGTTAATCTTCTTATTAGATTATATGATTTAAAGTGTAATGTATTACAGCTCCAGCAGTCTGTAGATTCATGCAATCATTGTAACGATCATAATTTGTTATTGTTCAAACTTAATGAACATAGCGAAAAAATAAATGAAATTTAGGTAAAAATTGAGAAACCAAAAACTTGCGACATTTCTGTGAATGCTGATTTTATCATTATTTCCTTTGAACAAACTGATATTGAGAATTTTAATGTTTCGAAAATTGATGATAATTCTCAAATAGATGATGAAGTAAATTCTGATTGTGATAACGTTTTTTCTAATGTTGTCGATAAAAGTGAGCTTTCTGAGTCATCAGCCAGAGAGGGCTCAGTTAAACGAAAGAAGAAGAAAAAATCTGATGTAAATAATAGTGTATATATTCATTGTGAAAATGTTGTTGATAAAAATATTGATACTATTGTGTTTAATAATAAAAATCCTGCTGCAGCAAATGCAGAACAGATTTGCGCGCTGTTTGAGCTCCAGAAATTAGCATGTAATCGCTGATTTCAGCGAGTAGGACCGAAAATCATGACCTGTGAGCTGAGAGCAGTGCCGTCTGGCGTTTTCCACCGAATTGGCTTCACTTTTTCTCCCTCGAACGACAAACTACTGTTTCTTAGCACTACAATTTAGAAAATGTTTAGTAGTAACCAACAAACTATATTATTATCTTCATCTGTTTTGTCTACCAGTTGCTTGACGTGCTAAAAGTATACTACTAAAGATTACCTTCTTTCTCCGATTTAGCGTTGGAGAGTCCGTAGCACAGGGTATCTTGTACGAACGCCTTTCCTGATATGTAGATTGGCGAGAAAAGTAGTGACATAGTTGCCAACTTCGGTGTTTTCCCCTTAAATGAACCTAGAAGTTCGCACGCAGGGGGAGGACCTTTTGTTTTTTTTGTGTTCCAATAGAGGCACCGGTAAGCAACCGCTGAACCGGGGCTTTTTATGCGAACGCAAAATTACAGAGAAGCACGAACGTACTGACGAACATTTTGAAAAATGACTTCAGTGACGTCATAATATGATATCCATCCCCCCTGACCTGAAAATTTTTATTCAGATAGCGCACTTTTTCTTTTCTTTTTTTTTTCTTGGTCATTTCCTCCAGGATACAGCCCCGTGACCTTTTTTTTTTATAGTCATCACCTTGAGGATTTGGGAATTTAGGCGTTTTTTTTCGGTTTTAAGGGAGCCGAGTTTTGGGAGTTGGCAACCCTGAGTTGTGATTAATCATGTATAAACTTGTTCTTGATTTACTTACTAAGTAAAGGTAATTCTGACACGATACAAAAAAACTCGGGGAGTCATTATTTCATTACAATGCATCTCTAACTTTAAGGCGACATAAGTACCATTTCCACTCTCATACTGCGAAGTAAAAAGCTCATTTTTTTTTTAGTCCTGCTAGGCGAGAAGCTTTGTGAAGTAAGATGGTGTCTTCATGAGCAAAAAACTTCCCACCTAACAGGAGTAAAAACAATTTAAAAGATCTATACATACTGGTGAAGAGTTGGCGGTGAGGCAAATTTCAGCGGAAGTAGGTGTGATGAAAGAAGAAAACAGGGAAGATGGTAGTTTGGCACAAACTTGGCGGACAAATTAGATATAACTTTTTAAGTGTGAGGGTTTTGGAATTAGGCTGAACGCGGAATTAGGCTGATTGGTGGTAGCGGAACAGGTCCCCTCGGAACAGGTTCGAGGAACCGCTCCGGAAGTGATCGGAATTCGGTAGTTGCCTTTCTAAAAAGCTCTCGTACGATAACAGATGGCGCTGCCGCCTCTCGGAGCTATCAGTTCCGATCCACTTCCGGAACTGCCAGTTCCGACTCCGACTGTGGAACAGGTTCAAAATCACAGCTCCGGGATCTTTTACCCATCTCTAGTAGGGTAGGTATTAATCCTTATTTCATTATAAATGCATCTCCAACTGTAAAGCGACATAAGTACCATTTCCACTCTCATACTACGAAGTAAAAAGCTCAATTCTTTTTAGTCCTGCTAGGCGAGAAGCTTTGTGAAGTAAGATGGTGTTTTCATGAGCAAAAAACTTCCCACCCAACAGGAGTAAAAACAATTTAAAAGAAGTGTACATACTGGTGAAGAGTTGGCGGTGGGGCAAATTTCAGCGGAAGTAGGTGTGATGAAAGAAGAAAACAGGGAAGATGGTAGTTTGGCAGAAACTTGGCGGACAAATTAGATATAACTTTTTAAGGGTGAGCATTTTGGAATTAGGCTGAAGGCACTCTTTTTTGCACGAGACAGTTTAAGGTTTCCTTGGCGAGGATTCTTTTACAACAGGGTTGTTTGTGGAAGATATCGCATCTTTTTGCTATGATATTGTTACTTTTTGTGCATTACTTTTTGCATTGCATTTTAAGTGTAAGAGGACTACGTTTCGAAATTTAGTGGAATTCGAGCATCAGAATTCCACATTGCATACGATAATTCTAACCACGATACTATTTTTTTACGCTGTAAGATGACTGAAGATGAATTTATTAATTTTTATGCAAGTCCATTAGGGTTTAAAAAGTCATTTTTGAGCATTTTGAAGCACATTAAACAACTATTTAACACTCTTGTATCAGTTTCACATGTGGGTTTGTTTGTATGTATGTACCTCTGAATAAAAGATAAAAGTCACGATCCAAATCTAAAAGTAATTTATTAACACTATTATTAATACTAAGGCTGAACTATACATGTATTACATGTTGATGTATTATAAGTGCATATAAAAGCGTGTTATTCACGTCATTATTTATCACGGTATTATAAGTGCATATAAAAGCGTGTTATTCACGTCATTATTTTGTGAACTAGCGTAAGTAAATCTGAAATCACGCGGGCTTGCGGCCTTTCTACTGTCTTTTGTTTACATTTTGAGAATCCTCATAGCAAACTGTATATTCATTAGTTTGACGAAAAATAAAGAAATGCGCTGCGCAGCTTATCATTTTCTAAAGTACCCTACACTAGTGTTTTTTTTTTTTTTTTTTGTCGTGTCTATGACTTAGCCGAACTAAATAACTCCATGGATCCTTATAACTGCTTTTGCGATTTGTTGGATGTTATCGTCATAAAGGTCTACAAGTGACGGTAATACACCAATTTCTCTCAAGTTCGCACTTATTGCTAGACACTCAAAGATATGACAAGGTGTGAGCTGTGTATCTGGGCAATTGCAACAGTTTCGAAAAATCCTTCTACCCTCTCCATCAATTTTCATGCCCCTGTGATGGCCGGTTCTCAGCCTGGTTATAGTTTTTGTTATTGGTCGACTTGCATTTATGACTCATCACAGAAAAAGAGTGCCAGAGTCCGAAGGTTGGACTTGTTTGCATGTAACCATTAGCTGAGCCGAATCTATTTGAATGAGCCAGTACCTGACCTTCACTACCTTTTTTCGTTCTTGCTTCTTCTCTTGAGTTGTCCCCTCCCTTCAGCCCGGAAAGAAGGAGCATGCATGTCCGATTACAACACCCAAAAAAGAAAAAAAAAAAAGACGATTGTAGTACCCAAAAAACTGTATTAGTATGTTCATCTATTTTGACTGCCAGTTGTTTGACGTGTTGAAAGGATGTAACAAAAGATTACCTTCTTCCATCGTTCGATAGTTAAAAAAAATTAGTAACAACATATCGCGGTCGAAAGCATCTCCTACCAGGATGAGCTAGAGCTCCTTTAGAGAACAGTCTGACTTTTCTGACATTTTGGTTCCACAACATTCTTGGATCCAGCCTTGATACACGTATTTGAAACACATTAATATTATACGTGGTTGCTCTGGCGTACAATTACTTTTGATTAGTTGGATAAAGCACCATTTTCTCTAAATTAAAAAAGATAACTTATTTCTCGAATTTAAAAACAGTTTATTGTGGAAATGTTTCATGAAATTGGGTCTATTTTCATATAACACTTGTTTTAAGCCTGAGTTTATGAAATGTTTTTGTCATATGGACAAAAATAGTCAAATATCATCTATGCAGCTACAATTCAAGCTTAGCTTCCACTTTTCTTCAATGCGACTTGAGTACAGATACCAGTGGTTTCACGCCTACCGTTTTGGAACCAAAATGTTGGATGAGTCAGCTCCCTTCTTACAGGAGCCTAAGGTTGAGCAAAAATTATCTTATAAAAGAACTGTGAGTTTTCCTTTTTAATCGTATGCAGTCGAGTCTCGATAACTCCAAGTCCCAAAACACAGGCTTAAAGCTCGAAGTTTTCGGTACTTCGAATTATGGGAAGTTTCCACAGCCTTCTCAAGAGTTTGATACCTAATGAAAACTTTGAGATAAAGGAGTATTCAAATTATCAGTCAATTATAAATGTACTATAGTCCTCAAAAAACCATTATAGTAATATGAATAATGGTTTTAAATAACTTACTATGTTTTAATTTTGCACATTATTTTACACTTATTAATAGCTGTGAATTTTACATGCACAAGTACAAGTCAATACGCTATTTTAGTTCTACCAAGGCTTCACTAGATAGCGTTTTATACAGGCTGCTTCATTTGATCAAAATCTTTGGGATAAAAACGGATGCATGTCGCCTAGCGACATCTACCGAATTTTGTGGTAACTAACATTATAAACAAATCAGATAATAAAAGACAAAATTAAAATTTAATTTGTTGGCGACAATTTTACAATTTGGCATTCAATTCTATTTTATTATATTTTAACGTCATTTAATAGCTTGTTCGATTTGCTGGTTTATTCTGCATTTTAACGGCTTGTTTTAATTAGTTAGCGAATTATTTTTCATTTTAATTGATTCTAATTATAATTAAACTATGAAACGACACTGGCGCCGCAGAGCGATAAATGGCGATTTTGGAACGATAGTTCCATCAAAACTTTTGATGAGTTTAGATTGTCAAATTAATTTGTTTGGCGAGTTTTTTAACAAGAATTCTCACATTATTTCGCAGCTTTTTTTTCAGTTGGCCCATTATTTTACTTTCAAGTATTAAACGTATGTGTGAAATTAGAAACAAAAAAGGGAAGATTTCGGTGATTGGAAGTCTGGTTATCTTTCCCTATTGGCGTTAAATCTTTGTGGCTAATTTATGAGCGAGGGAAATACTTCCTTCGCAAACATAAACTAAAGAGCAACAAAATAAAGTAATTATCGCCAAAAATTTGGCAACCACACCAGATTCCCAATTATCGAAATATTATCAATGTGTGAAATTTAACATAAAAAGAACATTACCTTTTAATGTTGTGTAAATGAAAAAAAATTACATTTGGTCGTCGTAATATTGTAGTTTTGTTTATTTTTCCGTACTTGTATTGCTCTTTAGTACTAAGCGATTATATATGCTCATTTCGTTGTTACTAAAGAAATTAATATGTTTTGTTGTCAATCGTCTTTCCGTTGAACACCAATTGCTTCATTGCAGGGCATTCATTCTGGGGCATCAAAAGGAAATGTCTCTGCGAATAGATTCGCCATTTATCGCTCTGATGGGTCAACGCTATCAAAATGAACATCTGAGCTTTTGCGTAGCAATTAAGATCTCGTTAGCAACAATAATGAAACTAAATAGTAAATAGAACAATCTTATTTCATTGCTACATTTTTATTTATCGGCTGCGAATTTAAGCGTATATTTTATTAATGCAGAGATGTCAAAATTGAACGCCATTGCTATATGTTGCTAATTCGAAGAAAGTAAACAATGAATGAATGTCGTATGACTGAATCATGAGTTGCGACCAACTTTACCTGAAAAGGGAATTTATTTCCCCTAAAAAGCAGTACTAATAAGGATTCGGCATCAATTCACTCTGTACTCCACTTCAGTAAACTATATCAATATTTTTTAACCCTTAAAGATAGGATGAACGTCACTTTTTACAGCAGAAACAATGTGCTAATAAATGTAAACAAACACATCATTCAGCGCTCTCTAGCGGGCAAATCTTTACCATTGATGTTTTGAGTAATGAAGCAGCCTGTATAAAACGCTATCTAGTGAAGCCTTGGTTCTACAGAGAACATGAATATAATAAAGTTTACAAATACCTTTGTGCTCCAGATGTACAGAAAATAACAACGTTACGAAGGCACAAATGAGCAGGGATACTGCAGACACGTGTTTCGGCGTTACAAGGAACGCCTTTTTCAATGCAAAAAAGTTGTGAGCTTATGGATGCCCAGACATCCGACAAAAGACATCTTTTTGTTGAATAGCTTGTTTTAAATAACGGCTTGCTCCCCTACAAGCAAAACTTCTTGCAACAATCTTGACGGATCTTGATATCGTATTGACGGCGTCAAAATTGCGTATTTAATCTTGCATAAAGATTGTTATAACAAGGTTTTTATAACAATCTTTATGCAATCTTACATACATCTTGACATATCAATATTGATTTCGTCTTGCAATATCAAGATTACATAAAGATTATTATAACAATCTTGTCATAACAATCTTTATGCAACCTTGCATACATCTTGACATATCAATATTAATTTCGTCTTGCAGTATCAAGATTACATAAATCTTGTCAGCGTCAAGAATGAAAAGAATGTTCTTGATATCTCATTGTCGCCGTCAAGATCATTAGCGCGCACAATAGGAGAGAAGCGCATGCGCGGAGTTTTACAACCGGCATTCTGTTTTTTTTCCTTCAATGCGAAGCGAACGCTGCACGTGGATACGATTTAGGCTTCGTTAAAATTCGGTTGCTTCATTGTTGTGCAATATTATTGCTTTTTATTTGTCATCCTATTACTGCATTTATTTAATGACGCAGTGCTATACAATCCATATCGCGACCGATTAGCGATCAATTGCAGAAATGGGTGACAATAAAGATTTTCGTTCCTAAACGTAGCTGACAACTAGGGATTACATGCAAAGATTTTATCATAATCACTCTTCAAACTCACGTGTAAGATAAATTTTATTCATTAACTATTGATGTTATTCTTTAAGATAAATTGATTTTTTGTCTAAACAGCATTTTTAAAGCTGACATCAATCTAGAATGTAACTTGAATTTTTTGTTGATTATCTCGGTACTATTATTGCTCCTCAATTAATTCTAATTAGGCATTTTATGTCTTTGTAGTAAATAAAAGAATCATAAATTTAAAAATAAATCAAATAGTGCACCATATTTTTATCAAACCCACTTATATTAAGCATAAGTAATAATAATAATATGAAGAAGAAGAAAAAGAAGAAAAGAATTAATATTGATCTTAAAGAAATCAATTAAAATTAATTTTAAAAAATTCAATTAAAATAAATTAAAAAAAATTCAATTAAGATAAATAAAGTTATAACTAAGTGCTTAACACTTTTTTGAAGTCTACAAGCTAAAATGAAGCATCAGATTTAAGATGTAAAGTTTAGTCGGAAGTTAATGTAGACATTTTCAATAAATACAATTAAATTGCAATTAGAATAAACAAAAATATCTTCATGTGAATTTCCGATCATGTCTCAGCCTTAAAATATTCTTTAGCTGGAAAAATAATCAATATTGAAGAATAACAGAAATAGATTAAGAATGAAATTTAATTCGTGAATTTGAAATGAAAATAACAAATAAATAAATAAATAAAACATCTTGCATACAGATTGTCATGACAAGAAAATGCCACGATCTTGATATTTTCTTGTTATAACAATCTTTATGCAAGATTACAAAAGCAATATCATCTTGCATAGAGATTGCCACGACAAGAAAATGTCAAGATCTTGATATTTTCTTATTATAACAATCTTTATGCAAGATTGCATGTCAAGAAAATAACAACCTATCTTGTTATTTTCTTGATCTTAGGTTGCATGCTCCTTGTCAGACAATCTTATGGCACGACTCTGACAATCAAAATCAGTAACAATCTTGAGGCAAGATTGATGCAAGATTGCCTTCTTGACGCGTCAATCTTGATGCAATCTTGAGGCAAGAAGTTTTGCTTGCTGGGTCAGTTCAACCCTGGCAATGCCTCCCCAATACTGAGATGTCCATCGCTTTCTGTGTTTTAACAAGAACAAAAGTGAGCTCTAAGTTCTGAAAACACTGCCATCCGTCATAGTTCGTCGGAACAAAGAAAGTAGCAGATGAATTAACGATTGGTTGATTTTTAAATTTAAATTCAGAAATAATCCATGGGAAAATTTCATTTGAATTTCTACGAAGATATCAATTAGGACCTAAAACCGGATAGGCCAGACTAATTACCAAAATACGCTGACTCTTTTAATAATTCAGATCCTTTCGTGTCTTCCCGCCCCCCTTCTGTACAGTTCGAACGCTTGGGTTCAGCAAAATGTCCTTTACCTCCTTTAACGAAGCTATAGTTGAGACAAGCGCATGCGCTGTAACAATGCAACTGCTGCCTCAACACGAAAGCCTTCTGCATCAGAAGTCGTGACTCCTCTTTACCTAATACTTCAGTGTCTTCCTACTGATGAAGTGATTTGCTGGTTCGAACGCTTCCAGGAGTTGAGCATAAAATAATTTGTGCATTAAATAATGATCAACAGGACATTACTAATGTCTGATCAGCGATTGTCATGAAGGCAATTAGACTTCGAAATACAGTACAGAACCTTTTATCCGGGAAACTAGAAAACCGGCAACTTTTTGCCGATTTTTCCGCCATCTTTTAAACGTTCACATTTTGGGCAATATTTAAAAAAAAGGCTTTTTTTTTTTTTTTTTTTTGAAATACCTAAATGAATATGAACGGCTTCTTTTTTAATACCTTTTTAATCGGATATAGCTCAGAATTTTCACGAAAACGTTCTTCAAAGCTGTAATGTAGGGTCATCTTACACGCAGGACAAAATTTCCGAAATGTTTTCTTAAATTAAAAAGAGCACATTCGTAAATTTACCATTCTGCTATTTTATTCCTGCTGAAAACTGAAGTAATAAATATGATCATAGTTAATACAATTTCCTTATTGAATGACTGTTATTTAAAGCCGTATAGAGCGTAAGCGACTACGCGAAAAGTGCGGGAAACACCGAAAATCAAATTCGCAAATTTTCCGGGTAGTGGATCGTGGAATTTACAGAAAATCTCTGACTGTGCTAAGGCTGCAGGAATTTAAAAAGCAAATTTTTATTCTTATATTAATACACTGCCAAAAGCAAAAATTACCAACGACTAAAGTTTGTATTTGGCGAGATGGCGCTTGATTCCTCCTTTTTTTCAGAATTGTCCATTTTCATGAAGGGGTGATACGCAGATAGAAATTGAAGAATGGGATTCGAAATTCTGGTATTGGTTGTAGAACTTTAAGATGTTAGTTGGCTCATCTCTAATACGTCATCCAATTTAAAGAATTAGCCAAAGAGATAAAACATTTAAATTTTGCACGGTCAAGGCAGATGTCTCATTGGACAGCTCATAGTCTACGTAAGTGGGTGGGTCTTTGTTTCACCTCTCCCTGCACCATTCGTCAAGGACTGCAACGAATCCGATAATTTGTTTGAATTGAAAATTTGCGAAATTATGGTTACAATAAAGAATTTACTGCTTGTCATTTTTACTTTTTCGCCAGCTAATTGCAATTACTGCTGCAAATTACAGTCCAACAATAAATAATCACATTGCAAAAAATATATTAGGAGCACTTTTTTCCTTTAAACTTAATTGATCCGAAAAATTTTAAGTGTTAGTCATTGAAATTTCGTACATTATTCTTCATAATGATAATAAAAACAATAAACATCAATAAACTTCAACCAGCAAACAAAAAATTAAGAGCTGAATTTGTTCACTCAAGCCATTTACTGCGATTTACATTGAAATAAAGTAATAAAAAAGTAAAATGTATTTTGTAGACGATAAATTTAGAATGGTTTACTATTATATTGTCTCTTTTTTGACCTCATATGGTTAAAGAATTTTTCCCCCTTTTAAACAACTCAGATCGCCAAAATATTGCTAAATTCTTAAATATGGTACGCGTCAATTTCTTTTGATTGACAGGTGCCATCTCATCACGGTTTTATAATACCTAAATCGCAAAAAGGAAACTTCTGCAAAAAAAAAAAAAAAAAAAACGGAAAAAAAACATGGTCTTTGTTACGAATTTAGTTCATACAATAGTAGAAAAATCGTGTAAAAAACTAAGTTTTTTGGTTTTTAAACTAGTCTTCCTCCAGCATTCTTGAATATTTTGATATTTATAAGCATTTCTGAACCTTTTCTTCTTATTTCAAAATGCATAATAGTCTGTGGAGTTAGCGACAAAAACAGCCGAAATATTTCACTTCCGGATACCAGTGTGAAATTTGGTACAGAGCTTATGTACATATATAAGAACAAAAAATTGCCGGGAAACACTTGATCAGGGTGTCATAAACTCCCGTGATGACGTCATCAAGATGGCCGCTTTTACAGGTAAATACGTTCGTTTAATTGCTTAAAACTCCATCATAGATTGAAATATTGCAAAACTCAAATGTATCATCTGAAAGCTCTTTGAAGGAGCTATTTAGAAAGATTTAATGTTTCTTTCTGAGGTCAAGGTCCGACCTGTAATGAAGTCAGCAAAATGGCCGCTTTTACAGGTAAATACGTTTGTTTAACTCCCCCTAAAACTCCATCATAGATTTAAATATTTCAAAACTCAACTATATCATCTAAAAGCGCTTTATAAGATCTATTTAGAAAGGTTTAATGTTTCTTTCTGAGGTCAAGGGCCCACCTGTGATGACGTCATCAAATGGCCGCTTTTACAGGTAAATACGTTCGTTTAACTGCTTTAAATTCCCTCATAGATTGAAATATTGCAAAACTCAAACATATCATCTGAAAGCTCTTTAAAAGAGCTATTTAGAAAGATGTAATTTTTCTTTCTGAGGTCAAGGTCCCATCTGTATTGACGTCATCAAAATGGTCGCTTTTACAGGTAAATACGTTTAACTTCATCTAAAACTCCATCATAAATTTAAATATTTCAAAACTCAACTATATCATCTGAAAGCACTTTAAAAGATCTATTTAGAAAGATTTAATTTTTCTTTCTGAGGTCAAGGGCCCACCTGTAATGACGTCATCAAAATGGCCGCTTTTACAGGTAAATGCGCTCATATAACTGTTTAAAACTTCATTATAGATTTAAATATTGCAAAACTGAAATATATCATTCGAAAGCGCTTTAAAAGAGCTATTTTATAGTGTT
Organism: Uloborus plumipes; assembly: GCA_038373865.1. Lineage (NCBI taxonomy): Eukaryota > Metazoa > Arthropoda > Arachnida > Araneae > Uloboridae > Uloborus > Uloborus plumipes. Next base: position 24,114 of record JAXGGA010001693.1, read on the forward strand.
TGGTTTAATTTTCTAAGACAAATAGTTGAACAGTTATAACAATTTTAGATTGAAAATGTATAAAAAAGACAATTTCTTTGTATTGAAATGACTTTGAGGTAAAAATTTCGCTGTGACGCATGCATTATAAAAAAAATCTTTCCCATTTTATTATATTTAAGAATAAATTAGTAGAACTATGTACTATTATTCGGTATTTTATGTAGATATTGAATGTAACAGATGTTGCAATGCAGAAACAAGCAGAGCCAAAGCTCTTAAAGAATCTGAGATGTAACTAATAATATCGTCATCAATAATTGTGTCAAAAATGCTTGCATTTTAATTATATAAAAGAAATACGAAAAAAATACACGTTTTAATACAAAAAAAATAACTGTGTTACAAGGAAAACTGTTAGATTCAATATCTACATAAAATACCGATAAACAGTACGTAGTTCTACTAATTTTTTCCTCAATGTAATAAAATTGGAAAGATTTTTTGATGCATGCATCACAGCGAAATCTTTACCTCAAAGGCGGAAAATACAAAGAAATTGTCTTTTTTTATAAATATTCAATTTAAAATTATTTTAACTTTAAAACTATTTGTCTTAGAAAATAAAACCAAGCACTTTTAAATAGCTCTTTTAAAGCGCTTTCGGATGATATATTTCAGTTTTGCGATATTTAAATCTATGATGGAGTTTTAAACAGTTACATGAGCGCATTTACCTGTAAAAGCGGCCATTTTTATGACGTCATTACAGGTGGGACCTTGACCTCAAAAAGAAAAATAAATTTTTTCTAAATAGCTCTTTTAAAGAGCTTTAAGATGAAACATTTGAGTTTTGCAGTATTTGAATAAATGATGGAGTTTTAGGAGAAATTAAGCAAACGTATTTACATGTAAAAGCGGCTGTTTTGATGACGTCATCACAGGTGGGTCCTTGACCGAAGAAATAAAAATTAAATCTTTTTAAATAGCTCTTTTAACGAGATTTCAGATGAAATATTTGAGTTTTGCAATATTTCAATCTATGATGGAGTTTTAGGGGGAGTTAAACAAACGTAATTTGCCTGTAAAAGCGGCCATTTTGATGACGTCATTACAGATAAGACCTTGACCTTAGAAAGAAAAATTAAATACTTCTAAATAGATCTTTTAAAGCGCTTTCAGATGATATAGTTGAGTTTTGAAATATTTTAATCTATGATGGAGTTTTAGGGAGGAGTGATTCCATGCCAACTCACCGAATGGGGGTCACACGACCGACTCGGATTTTCTTTTAATTTGGCACACATGTTGATCATATAGAGGCATGGAAAAGTCCAAATTGTTAGGTTCCTGCTCCACTTATTTTCTGAGATACATGCCCTCAAAGTTTGTCCGCCACGTCAAAATACTAAAAAAGTGATGTTATTTAATCATTTTTTATAAAAAATCGTACTCATGCAAAATAAAAGTGTTAGATATCTATGGAAACTAGTTACTCCAGGCATTCAGAAAAAAATACTAGAATGTTCATAATGAAAATTGCTAAGGTACAGGGCTCTTTGAAGTTGTAATCACAAAAACTCGATTTTGCCGATTTTGCTAAAATTGAGGAATTTATTCCAAAAAAAGGAAGACATAACCAAAGGTTTACTCACTTTCTGGTAGTGTACAGATGTTTACTATAAATGGTTACACAATGCATAACTTGAATTTCTCACTCCTTCTTGGAAATATTTAAGCTTAAAGATAAGCCATAAGGCAAAAACATGCGTTTTTGGCCATCTTGGCAGCCATTTTTCTCATAAAGGGGGAGCAGTAGAAACTTTAATTTTTTTTTTAAACAAGCCACTGATATGTTAGCTATTCACAGGAAAAGAGTTTACTTTTGGTTATTTCTTCCATTAAGAGATATCCTGCTGACAGTATATGCATGTTTTTCGCGACGACCATATGCTTTTGTTCCCCCTCTCATGGACTTAAAATTAATTAAACCAAAAAGTAATGATATATTTATTAATAGCTGTATTATCTACCCAATATGTCATGAAATTTAATTTATTAAATCATTGAACAATAAATTAGATAATTGATGAAAACAAGAAATAGTATTTCTCTGATGCCCGAGCATTATGCATTCATAATTACAAAGCACTAAATAATTTCCTGAGAAATTAATTAGCATAAAGGAGCTCTAAATATTTATATTATAAGCAATACCCAATCTTGGGATACTCCTGTTTTTAATTGCAGAATTTCTTGAATATCACATGAATATCAGGAAAATAAATGAGGTCTTTTCGTTTGATGTAGGATATTTTATGACAAATTTCATTTGATGGGCTACTAACTGAGCATGGTGATAAAGAGCTATTAATTTCAGCATCGAATTCCATTTTACCTTATTAACAGTTAAATATTTTCAAAATAATTAAATAAATAATTTAATATACAGCCATGCTTAAAGAATTAACATTAGTGCAACTAATTTATTCCCATACTGATCCTTACAAAACTGACATGTGTTGAGCACTGATAAGAACTGAATAAGTTTACTCACTAAAATACTAGTTCACAGATACTATAAAGCATACATTCTATTTTCTACAAAATAATACTGAAACAAATAACCAAAAGTAAACTTTTTTCCTGTGAATAGCTAACATATCAGTGGCTTGTTTTAAAAAAAAATTTAAAGTTTCTACTGCTCCCCCTTTATGAGAAAAATGGCTGCCAAAATGGCCAAAAACGCATGTTTTTGCCTTATGGCTTATCTTTAAGCTTAAATATTTCCAAGAAGGAGTGAGAAATCTAAGGTATGCATTGTGTAACCATTTATAGTAAACATCTGTACACTACCAGAAAGTGAGTAAACCTTTGGTTATGTCTTCCTTTTTTTGGAATAAATTCCTCAATTTTAGCAAAATCGGCAAAATCGAGTTTTTGTGATTACAATTTCAAAGAGCCCTGTACCTTAGCAATTTTTATTATGAACATTCTAGTATTTTTTTTCTGAATGTCTGGAGTAACTCGTCTCCATAGATATCTAACACTTTCATTTTGCATGAGTACGATTTTTTTATAAAAAATGATTAAATAACATCACTTTTTTAGTATTTTGACGTTGCGGACAAACTTTGAGGGCATGTATCTCAGAAAATAAGTGGAGCAGGAACCTAACAATTTGGACTTTTCCATGCCTCTATGTGATCAACATGTGTGCCAAATTAAAAGAAAATCCGAGTTGGTCGTGTGACCAACTTTTCTTTTTTCTGGTGAGTTGGTATGGAATCACTCGGGGAGTTAAACAAACGTATTTACCTGTAAAAGCGGTCATTTTGATGACGTCATTACAGGTGGGACCTTGACCTGAGAAAGAAAGATGAAATGTTTCTAAATAGATCTTTTAAAGCGCTTTCAGATGATATAGTTGAGTTTTGAAATATTTTAATCTATGATGGAGTTTTAGGGGGAGTTAAACAAACGTATTTACCTGTAAAAGCGGCCATTTTGATGACGTCATTACAGGTGGGACCTTGACCTCAGAAAGAAAAATTATATCTTTTTAAATAGCTCTTTTAAAGAGCTTTCAGATGATATGTTTGAGCTTTGCAATATTTGAATCTATTATGGAGTTTTAAGCAGTTAAACGAACGAATTTACCTGTAAAAGCGACCAGTTTGATGACGTCATCACAGAATGACCTTGACCTCCGATCAAGTGTCTCCCTGAGTTTTTTTGTCCTCCTATGTGAATATAAGCCCCACATAAAATTTCAGACTGGTATCCGGAAGTGAAATATTTTTGCACTAACACCACGGACTATTAGGGTCATTCCATGTCAAGTGATGCAACGTTTTTTACCTTACATTTTTGTATTTCTTTCAAATGTGGCTCATCAATTGTACCCCTTGAGGTAATCAAAAGTCTCCATTTTTAGATTTTTATCTCTATTATTTTTCATTTATGACTTTGAACTTTGGAAAACCCTCGTTTTTCCATGGATAAGGGAACATAAAAGGGACCATAACTCGGCACCAAATATAGATAGAACGATTTGGTAAATAGTATTTTAAAGTACTTTAGTTGCCGTTTAATCTGATATGCAACATGAGTAATTTTATAAAAATGTTATTTTTTAAAAAATGAAATTTAAATTTCTCGAAAAACATGTAATGAATTTTTTTCAAAAATTTTTCAAAAATTCTTGTGTATTTCATCTATGTTTGTACAAATTTTTAGGTTGGGATCTCAATGGGATCATATTTTTTGAATTTTTGAATAAAACAGTATAGGAAAGAAATGATATTTTTTAGATTCTATTTATTTAAATACTAAGTTTTCTTGGCTGTGATGGTCTAAAAAGTAGTAAACAAACATGAATATGTTTAAAGTGAGCTGGCATGAGCTTATAGATTTGTCAGGTTCACCACCCCTCCTTCCTCCCCCGCACAACCACTCTTTTTGATTTCAAAACTGTTCAAAATGTAAAAAAAAATAATAAAAAATAAAAATAAAAACTTTGATACAAAATGAATAGTAAACTAATTTAAAGTTGGTAAATGGGTTTCCTTATAACTAGACGAAGTATCCCCCTCCTCCACCCAAATATACCATTAACGCTGTGCTATTATAACATCTAACCTGGGGATTGAATTGACTTATTTTTACCCTAGGTAATTGAGCTAGCATTAACTTGTAGATTGGTCAGCTCCGCCTCCCTTCTTTCCCGACCCAACCATTTTTTCCCCCAAACTGTTTAAAATGCTAAAAAAACCTCTTTGATACAAAATGAACAGTAAACTTATTTAAAGCTGGTAAATGGGCTTCCTTATAACAAGACAAAGAACAGCCCTTCCCCCACCCAAATATACCATTAACACTATACTAATATGACGTTATCACCTTTGGATTGATTTGAGGATTATTTTCCCCCCAGGTATATATTGTTTTTCAAACGAAGTGTTTCTTTTTCAATCCGACCTTCACAAAGTGTACTTCCATTCAATAGCTGAATTTAAACTTATGATTCATTTCATCCCCTACCCCAGCACCAATCTTCAATTTTGGAGGGAGAAAAGAAACGTTTTGCCCCAAGATCATAGCAAACAGCAAAATAGCACTGTTTCCCCTTGTTCTCATAATGTTTTCCCATTATTTTCACACAAAACTGAAAAGAATCTATCTACTATCAGGTCATATGTCAGTCCCCATCACATCCTTTCCTTTCTCTTATTGGACAAAGCTCATGAGCTAATAGGAAAGAGTAACAAACAGAACAAACTGAAACACTACCAGACATCAGTAGAGACTAAGGCTTTGAAATAGAGTTAGGGGGGATAATTAAAAAAAAAAATTGGAGAGGGATGGTAGGGTAGGGGGGGGAGCAATCTGTAAAGAAGTTAAACAACATGAGAGGTTATGATCAAAAAAGCAGTGTTTGTTTAATATATAATTGATTTTAATATATGTATATAGATATATCTTGCTGCATTACTTTCCTTTACAACAAAATGAAAAAGAACACAAACAATTAAAAAAATTAAAAAACAGCTGCACACTGGATAATGTGGAAAAATAGTTATCGGGACACAGACATATGATCTAATATTTTGATTTATTTTCAGTTTTGTGCGAAAAGAAAAGAAAAAACGATGAGAAACAGTGCTATTTTGCTGTTTGTTATGATCTTGGGGCGACCCATTTATTTCCTCCCTTCAAAACTGAAGATTGGTGTTGGGGTAGGAAAGGAAATGAGTCATAAAGTTAAATTTCAGATATTAAATGGAAGTACACTTTAAAGTTCGGATCGAAAAAGAAACACTTTGTCTGAAAAACAATATATACCTAGGATGAAAATAATCCTCAATTCAATCCCCAGGTTAGACGTCATATTAGTATTGTCATATTAGTATAGTTAGACGTCATATTAGTTATAAGGGAACCCATTTACCAACTTTAAATAAGTTTACTATTCATTTTGTATCAAAGAGTTTTTTTTAAAAACGTTTTTAACAGTTTTGAAATAAAAAAGAGTGGTTGTGTGGGGGAGGGAGGGGGGGGGGGATGAACCTGACAAACCTATAAGCTCATGCCAGCTCACTTTAAACATATTCATGCTTTCATAATTTTTAGACTATCACACGCCTGACAACTTAGTATTTAAATAAATAGAATCCAAAAAATATCATTTTTTTCCCTATACAGTTTTATTCAAAAATTCAAAAAAAAAAATATGATCCCATTGAGATCCCAATCTAAAAATTTGTACAAACATAGATAAAATACACAAGAATTTTTGAGAATTTTTTGAAAAAAAATCATCATATGTTTTTCGAGAAATTTAAATTTCATTTTTATAAAAATAAAATTTTTATAAAATTATTCATGTTGCATATCAGATTAAATGGCAACTAACGTACTTTAAAATATTATTTACCAAATCCGTCTATCTGTATTTGGTGTCGAGTTATGGTCCCTTTTATGTTCCCTTATCCATGGAAAAACGAGGGTTTTTCCAAAGTTCAAAGTCATAAATGAAAAAATAATAGAGATAAAAATCTAAAAATTGAGACTTTTGATTACCTCAAGGGGTACAATTGATGAGCCAAATTTGAAAGAAATACAAAAATGTAAGGTAAAATTTTTCTCAGATTTTGGATCACTTGACGTGGAATAACCCATTACTATTTATTATAGTGATTTGGGTTTTATAATAAGCAATTGGCAAATATCGCTTCTTAGCTATCCAGAAAACAGAGAAATTCAGATATCCGGGATAGCGATAGATCAATTCCATTCCGGATACTTGGTTATCTACTGTACGTACTAAATTGGGATTGATGCATAAAACGTGATCAGTAAAATGCGTAAACTTAACGCGTAAAAGCTGGCCGCCGTGACTAAGCAATTTTTTTTTTAATTTAGCTGCTCTTCAGAATTAGCTTTTAAGTGACAGAGAGTGACTTGAGAATTCAAAACTGTTTTTTTTTTAATATTCAAAATTAAAAAATTTAATTTGTACCATTTGCATTTATGTTTTTGTTTAAATATGAAATTTCTCAGTGCATGCAAATAGAACTAAGTGAACCAAATTTGGCCGTAAGGTGGTTACTCGTATTTACTGAATTACTATAGAACGGTCGAATTGTTAAGAGCTTTGCGGTGTCACTGTTTCTTTCTTCAAAAACCAGCATTTTTGTTTTTAGATAGTTTCCAAGTATTATTTAAGTTGAACCATATTTCTATAAAGTTTACAAATACCTTTGTACTGTAGATGTACAGAAAATAACAACGTTACGAATGCACAAATGAGCAGGGATACTGCAGACACGTGTTTCGGCGTTACAAGGAACGCCTTTTTCAATGCAAAAAAGTTGTGAGCTTATGGATGCACAGACATCCGACAAATTTTAAGCAAAAAAAAAGATCCAATGGGATAATAAAGAATGAACCGAAGCTTTCTACCAGGTACGAAATGGAAAGAAAGAATTCGATTGGCGACACGATAAGCCAAAAGGCTAACATAACAAAAAAACACCAGGTTAAACTGTTAACCGCAAGAACAAAAAAAGAGCAGAATGAAAGAAAGCGATTCGGTAAATGAAAAAAACAAAAAAGAAAAATAAAGACAAGTAGAAAATAGGAAAATGCCAGAAAAATCAGAGGAATAAATCTGTACCTCAGAACCAGACTAACGTAAGTCCATTTTCGTCCTTTTTCGGTAGAGGGGAAAAACGATTGTCGAATACACTATTTTCCCCTCTACTGAAAAATGACGAAAATGGACTTACGTTAGTCCGGCTCTGAGGTACAGAAATTAGAAAGGCAAAAGGCAAAATTATATAAAAGGACGCCAAACAGCAGAAAAATAAGGAATAGCATTGAGATCGTTTACTAAGTCAGAACTGTTTTTCAAAATATGGAAGGATTCCCAAAAATCAAGATCTGATGGGTTGGGGCATTTTTGGACGATTTGAAAAGAATTAAAATCGAAAGTGATTCTTTTCCCAACAATGTTTCGCAATACTAGACTTATTCAATTGTTGCTTTTATTGAACGTTCCTATCGAGGGTGCATTGTTATGCCTTCAAAGGAGACTTTCAGAATTTCATTTTGCCTCTAAGGAAATTGAGGAATTATTTTTCCTTACCCGTACATGTCTTGAACAATGTTTTTTTGCTTTTAACGGACAATTTTACACTATGTCGGATGGTTTGGCTATGGGTAACTCACTAAGCCCCATTTTTATTTAGTGATATTTATATGCATTATTTTGAGGTTGAGTTGTTCCAAAAATTACAGTTTCAATTTTACGTTAGATATGTTGACGACTGTTTTGTTCTAATGAACCATAACCAGTTCCATAATGACGATGTTTTATCCGTTTTAAATGCTATAGATCCTCATATTCAATTATCTTGTGAGAAAGAACAAGATAATTGCATTCCCTTTCTTGATGTTTTAGTTTCTCGTACAGATTTCGGCTTTGAAACTACCGTTTATCGCAAACCTTTTGCTGTCTCGTTACCTCCTCATCGACTTTCATCTCACCCTCCTAGTCAAAAATATGCTGAATTTAATTCTTTTGTTCAGCGTGCTATTAATCTTTGTTATTCACCGGAACTTCTTAAAGCAGAACTCAACTATCTTAAAACTATGGCTCTTGATAGAAACTATCCTCATACTTTGATTGATTCCTTTTTTAAAAAACTTTCTTACAAATCCTAAACAACTGTTGTTAAGACAACTTCCATTAGAAAGAATTTGGTTGTTTTGCCATTCTTCCCCTCTGTGAGTTATCAGGTAGCTAAGATTCTCAAACGTTTCAATTTCCAGGGGGTATTCTCCCCTACGAACAAACTATGTTTCTCTTCCCTTAAAGATCCTATTCATCCTCTTAGCAGTTGTGGTATTTATAAAATTAATTGCAATTGCAATCTCTCTTATATCGGACAAACGCGACGTGCTTTGGAATTTCGGTTAAAGGAACATCAGAATTATGTGAAAAAGCAACAATTGAATAAGTCAAGTATTGCGCAACATTGTTGGGAAAATAATCATTTCTTCGATTTTAATTCTTTTCAAATTGTCCAAAAATGCCCCAACCCATCAGATCTTGATTTTTGGGAATTCTTTCATATTTTGAAAAACAGTTCTGACTTAGTAAACGATCCCAATGCTATTCCTTATTTTTCTGCTGTTTGGCGTCCTTTTGTATAATTTTGCCTTTTCTCTTTCTAATTTATTCCTCTGATTTTGTTGGCATTTTCCTATTTTCTACTTGTCTTTACTTTTCTTTTTTGTTTTTTTCATTTACCGATTCGCTTTCTTTCATTCTGCTCTGTTTTTTGTTCTTACGATTAACAGTTTAACCTGGTGTTTTTTTATTGTTAGCCTTTTGTCTTATCGTGTCGCCAATCGAATTCTTTCGTTCCATTTCGTACCTGGTAGAAAGCTTCGGTTCATTCTTTATTTTCCCATTGGATCTTTATTTTGGCTTAAAATTTTTTATTGGTGTTCAGGTAATCCGCTATTTTTGCTTTTTAAGCTGTTCGCTTCTGTTTCCGTTGCTTTTGTCGGATGTCTTTGCATCCATAAGCGCACAACTTTTTTGCATTGAAAAAGGCGTTCCTTGTAACGCCGAAACACGTGTCTGCAGTATCCCTGCTCATTTGTGCATTCGTAACGTTGTTATTTTCTGTACACATTTCTACACCTCAGAACCAGAACACGTAAGTCCAAAAATGACGATTTTCACTTGAATACCACATTGCTTGTAGAATTTTATTCCACATCGACCAATGAGAACGTTATTCAAAGAAATTCCTTCCCAATATTTTGCTGCATTAAAAGAGCAAGAATCCCATAATTTGCATGCGTCCGAAAATCGATTTCGCCCTTTCCTGAACAGTTACGGAAACGGACACTGTCTGGATCTGAGTTACTGATTTTATCTCCTATGCTTTACAGATCACCTAGTTAAAAGTGGCAAATTCAAAATTATCCATTCCACACCACCGATTTTGCTAATCATTAGCATAGTGCTAGTGATAGAATACATTAAAAAAAAAATTTTCCCGAACTAAATTACGGATAATGTAATGAAACCACACAAAGTACGACCGACCATAAAAGAAAAAATGCAGAGTTGCGTCGCTTTTCAATAAAATATTTTATTTGATTCTCTTATTTTCCACTAGATGGCAGTTGCATAGATTAACGTTGAGCCATAATCTATTAAAACTTGCTACTACTACAACAACATGGTTATCCCATACCACTACTTTATTCCTTAGTATCATCTTCGGCTTGAATTTCAAAATAAACTCTAGCAATTCAAGTTTATAAAAATAAAATTGACTTCACTCGATAAAATTGAATAGTAAGTCCAACAACCTCTCAGTTTCCACCAGTTGAAAACTTAGTAAAAATTTTTATTTAACAAAAACCCTCCATTCCAGGAATTGCACCTGTTTATTCACATCGAACAAATCATGTACAAGGATTGCAGTTCATATGTGATCTGGGAGATTCCGAATTACTCAGTTGAGTGTATGCTTGTTAGACAAGAGCGTCTACGGGCAGAACAAATTCCCAGTGTAAAAAACTTAGCGTTTCTCCTCTTTGCTTACTAAGGAAAACCGGTTTCTGGCTTTCGGAAGAAAGGGGAAAATAAGGGAATAGCTTCACCTCGTGCCATTAGCTGCGTGGATAACCTCGCAGGCTCGTGCAGAGCAAAATCCTAATTTAAACACATAGAAGATCGCTTGAAAAACAAAATGTTTGTGCGATTAATTTAGCTTTTAGTGCAGTAGAAATAAGCCAAAAAACACCTTGGGGTCGAACAAATTGCAACAGAAACGAAACCTGGTGGAAATGATAGGTAACCGACTCGTAATGAACATACTAAAAGTATACATTCGTACTGGTGGGACAAATATGTTTTTTTGGCCGCCATCTTGAAAAAATCGCCATTTCAAAAATTCAAAAAAATTATGTATGGTATCAAATAAAAGGAAATTTCAAGCTGAAAAGAAATAAAACATTGAATATTTAAAGTAAAGTGAAGATAATAAAAAATATACACCTTTAATGTCACTCAAAATGCGGTTTTCTTGGCCGCCATCTTGAAAATCCTTTCTCTTATTGGACAAAGCTCATAAGCTAATAGGAAAGAGTAACAAACTGAAACACTACCAGACATCAGTAGAGACTAAGGCTTTGAAATAGAATTAGGGGGGATAATTAAAAAAAAAAAAAAAGTTTGGAGAGGGAAAGTAGGGTAAGGGGGGGGGGGGGCAATCTGTAAAGAAGTTAAACAACATGAGAGGTTATGATCAAAAAAGCAGTGTTTGTTTAATATATAATTGATTTTAATATATGTATATAGATATATCTTGCTGCATTACTTTCCTTTACAACAAAATGAAAAAGAACACAAACAATTAAAAAAATTAAAAAACAGCTGCACACTGGATAATGTGGAAAAATAGTTATCGGGACACAGACATATGATCTGATATTTTGATTTATTTTCAGTTTTGTGCGAAAAGAATAGAAAAAACGATGAGAAACAGTGCTATTTTGCTGTTTGTTATGATCTTGGGGCGACCCATTTATTTCCTCCCTTCAAAACTGAAGATTGGTGTTGGGGTAGGAAAGGAAATGAGTCATAAAGTTAAATTTCAGATATTAAATGGAAGTACACTTTGAAGTTCGGATCGAAAAAGAAACACTTTGTCTGAAAAATAATATATACCTAGGATGAAAATAATCCTCAATTCAATCCCCAGGTTAGACGTCATATTAGTATAGTGTGAATGGTATGTTTGGGTGGGGAGGGGGATACTTCGTCTAGTTATAAGGGAACCCATTTACCAACTTTAAATAAGTTTACTATTCATTTTTTATCAGTTTTTTTTAAAAACGTTTTTAACAGTTTTGAAATAAAAAAGAGTGGTTGTGTGGGGGAGGGGGGGATGAACCTGACAAATCTATAAGCTCATGCCAGCTCACTTTAAACATATTCATGCTTTCATAATTTTTAGACTATCACAAGCCAGACAACTTAGTATTTAAATAAATAGAATCTAAAAAAACATCATTTTTTTCCTATACAGTTTTATTCAAAAATTCAAAAAAATATGATCCCATTGAGATCCCAATCTAAAAATTTGTACAAACATAGATAAAATACACAAGAATTTTTGAGAATTTTTTGAAAAAAAATCATTATATGTTTTTCGAGAAATTTAAATTTTATTTTTTAAAAAATAAAATTTTTATAAAATTATTCATTTTGCATATCAGATTAAACGGCAACTAACGTACTTTAAAATACCATTTACCAAATCCTTCTATCTATATTTGGTGTCGAGTTATGGTCCCTTTTATGTTCCCTTATCCATGGAAAAACGAGGGTTTTTTCCAAAGTTCAAAGTCTCATAAATGAAAAAATAATAGAGATAAAAATCTAAAAATTGAGACTTTTGATTACCTCAAGGGCTACAATTGATGAGCCAAATTTGAAAGAAATACAAAATGTAAGGTACAATTTTTCTCAGATTTTGGATCACTTGACGTGGAATAACCCATTACTATTTATTATAGTGATTTGGGTTTTATAATAAGCAATTGGCAAATATCGCTTCTTAGCTATCCAGAAAACAGAGAAATTCAGATATCCGGGATAGCGATAGATCAATTCCATTCCGGATACTTGGTTATCTACTGTACGTACTAAATTGGGATTGATGCATAAAACGTGATCAGTAAAATGCGTAAACTAAACGCGTAAAAGCTGGCCGCCGCGACTATGCATTTTTTTTTTTTTTTTAATTTAGCTGCTCTTCAGAATTAGTTTTTAAGTGACAGAGAGTGACTTGAGAATTCAAAACTGATTTTTTTTTAAATATTCAAAATTTAAAAATTTAATTTGCACCATTTGCATTTATGTTTTTGTTTAAATATGAAATTTTTCAGTGCATGCAAATAGAACTAAGTGAACCAAATTTGACCCTAAGGTGGTTACTCGTATTTACTGAATCACTGTAGTACGGTCGAATTGCTAAGAGCTATGCGGTGTCATTGTTTCTTTCTTCAAAAACCAGCATTTTTGTTTTTAGATAGTTTCCAAATATTATTTAAGTTGAACCATATTTCTATAAAGTTTACAAATACCTTTGTGGTATAGATGTACAGAAAATAACAACGTTACGAATGCACAAATGAGCAGGGATACTGCAGACACGTGTTTCGGCGTTACAAGGAACGCCTTTTTCAATGCAAAAAGTTGTGAGCTTATGGATGCACAGACATCCGACAAAAGCAAAGGAAACAGAAGTGAACAGCTTAAAAAAGAAACATAGCGGATTACCTGAACACCAATAAAAAAATTAAGCAAAAAAAAAGAGATCCAATGGGAAAATAAAGAATGAACCGAAGCTTTCTACCAGGTACGAAATGGAAAGAAATAATTCGATTGGCGACACGATAAGCCAAAAGGCTAACATAATAAAAAAAACACCAGGGGCATTATTTCCAATTACCTGCACGATAGAACATTCCAAGTCAGGGTGGGTAATTCTCTGTCGGGAGGAAAGCCAATACATGCTGGGGTCCCTCAGGGAAGTGTTATCAGTCCCCTCCTGTATTGTCTTTTCACCTACGACTTTCCTACCTATGAGCATACAACTAGCTGCCTCTTTGCTGATGATACTGCTGTACTTGCAATTCACCCGAGAGCAAATTTTGCCAGGTTCCATGTGCAAAAACATGTTGACATCATTTCTATTTCAACGACTGGCGCATTTCTATCAACGCAGCCAAAACCAAACTGGTCATGCATTCCAACAACAGGTCTACCCTACCAAGAACCATCGTCCTCAATGACGAAGTCATCAACTATTCAACCGAAGTTACTTATCTAGGTGTAACCTTTGACAGCCAGTCCAAGTTTAGACGTCACGTAAGAAACATTCACAAGAGGGCTAAGAAGAAAGTTGCCTTACTCCGCTGTCTTGCAAATAAACGGCGAGGTTTGACTCTGGGGAACAAAGTCCGTCTTTACAAAACCATTATTCGCCCTACCATGGACTACGCAGTTCCGGTATGGAGGCATGCAGCCAAATCAAATATGGAAAAGCTGCAAATTCTACAAAACAAATACCTAAGGTCAATTACAGGGAACATCTGGTTTATCCGGAATGATACCCTGCACAATGACCTGAGGGTAAGCTACTTTGCTCTCCATATCCGGAAACTTGCCAAGAACTTTTATACAAACCTCAGCTCCCATCCAAATAAGCTGATCCGAAAGCAAAAACGGTTCATTAAACGGAACCCAAATTCCTCTTTCCCGTCCTATACCAGGACGATTCCAATGAACTTCGCCCCTAGCACTAATACTAGTGATGGTGGCCGCCGCAGAACCCGTAGGGCTGCGCCGGTCTTCCCCACTTAACGTCGAAGCACCTCCTTCAAATCGCACACTCTCTGAGCGTGGATTTCTGCTACCATACTCCTTCCTCCCTTGGGGTTACCTTGTTTGATCACCATTTTGGTGCTGTATTGTGTATATTTTGTATATAGATTGTTTATTACTTTTTGCACCTCACTCATGTTTTTCTGCATCTTTCATGTACCCCTCACGGGGTTGTATAGCTGTAAATATGTACATATCAGTAGCCCTGAAAAGACTATTTTTTTTTTTTTGCTCCCTTCATACCTTTACTCTCCTCCTTTTTCTCTTTCCTGACTAAATCGGAATCATGATTCTATCGTCCATACCGAGAAAAAGGCTTTCGGCCTGCTCGATTAGCAATACAATAGTAGTACTAACGTCAAGCTCCCTAGAAGATACTCACTGTAGAGAAAACCGGTTTCTACCCCAGCGTGACGTCACATCTGGAGAACCACAATTTCGCACTACGCTGTAACAAACGCATTTCTCTCCCGCCCGAAACCGAGGGAGTACGCGTAATAGGTAGAGAGAAGTTCGTTTGTTTACCATCAAGATGGCTGAAATAGTTATGCTCGCGATTTGTCTGGAGGAAGATGATGAATTCGAAAGAGGTGATCGCCGGCGGACTTAAAATTGTATTCTATTTTCTGCGGGAAGAGTGGGATTTTTGTTTCATTTTAATCGGATAACGGCTTTTAAATAATTTTTTTCGTCTTCCGAAAAGGAATGGGAATTGTATTTTTGCAGCTGTTATTTGGTATTTTACTTGACATATTTTTTTTTCCTGGAAAAGGGGGGGGGGGCGTTAATTTGTTGAAATTAACTATACATTTCGTTTCTTTTCCCTCGAGAGTGATGGATCCCATTTTCGAATTTAAATGCATATTTATTTTACGTTTTCAAGCACGGGGGGTGGGGGGGCGTTTCCACTTGTATTGTGCATGAAATGAAAGTTTTTTTTTTCCGGAGAGAGAGTTTTCCGTATCGTTGTATTTAGATATGTGTTTTGTTTAAATTCTGTTTTCCACTGCGGGGGGGGGGGGTACTTAAATTTTTGGATTTATAATGTTCGTTTAAAGTATTTCTGTTGCCCCCCCCAGAAGAGTTTGAACTTCATTTTAATTGCAGTGCATATTTAGTTAGATGCTTTTTTCTTTGGGAAGGGGGGGGGGGTTATATTTTTTCTGATTCTATTGGGTTAATAATTTATAATTCTGTGTTCTTGAGAAGTGAATATTTAAATTTTCCAAATTGTGATGCGTATTTAATTTAAAGAGGTTTTTACTGCATTAAGGAGGGGGGGGGCAGTCGCTGGATTTTATCTATATTTGTAATACTTATTTTCATTGAACTAATCTTTATGAGGGTGCGGGATACCACGAAATATATTATATTGAAAATTCTGTTTCTTCGGGGAGATATAGTCTTTTCATTTTTTTTAATAAAATTTGAAAAGCTTTTTTTTTGTGTGTTGGGGGGGAGGGGCGGTATATTTTTCTTGTGATGTTGCGTATTTTGGTTTCGTCATTTTTTCATCAGAAGAGGAGGTTTTTCTTGTTATTGTAATTAAATGTGTATTTTAACTAAGTTCCAATTTCCTTTTTTTGAAAGGGGGATTTAAAATTATTTTATTGTTTCAATTCACTCATTTTTCTTTACCGTGAACGGGTATTTCAATAAAATCATTTTTCTTCTGGAGAGGCGGTGGACTAATATTTTTCGAGTTAAAATAAGTCACATTTAAATTAAATTCCTTTTTTCCGACTGAGAGGGATTTTAATGTTGCTTTATACGTATCATTAAAAAAAAAGTCCTTTTGGGGAGGGGGATTTTTTTCTGATTGTATTAGGCACTTAATTGTTGATTAACATTGAAGAAAACTTGTGAAAAACAGCTAAGATATCGATGAGCAAGCTACCAAAACATAAGAAAATGCGTAATGAAAACGCGCATTTTCTATAATTAAATCGGCTCTAATGTTGCCCATTTTAAAATAAGAGCTTCTTGAAACTATGCTGTAACTATTTTTCGCATTGGTTGAAAGATTAGACGAAATCCGAATAAAATATAAGCGCCGAAAGTTTACGAAATTCTCGTAGAAAAGTATTGAGCACCCGGTTTTCTTGTGCCGATCAGAAAGAGCGATGCATGGCAGGAAAATGCAACCCTGATTCCTCTGATCTTCGCCATGCCATGTGAGATACGAAACCATTTGATTGGTCAATCGTTTCCCCTTCTCGATATGCGTTAGAAGGAGAGAAAATTCTCGCTCGGTGCTTTGAACGTAGCACGGGCTGATTCACACTAGCCCCGGACGGACGAAAAACGGCCCGGACACGGAGTGACGTCATCCGGGCCGGGAAAAAAATCACACTGCAGAAAATCTGTCATGGGCAGAAAGTTTGTAACCAATCAAATCGCTTACTGTCGGCCTGACGGTGCTGTATTTAAACATCAACTTCTTTAGCATACAACGTTATCAATTTGTAGCTAACATGATCTTTTTATGAATTCGTATTAATGCAAAAAACTACAGCTTGATGGGGTTTTTACCCATGGCAATATTTCTACATTTCCGAAGATATATTAAACAATTTAAATTTCAGGATTATTAAGAGTAAGCAAATAGAAAAAGCATTTGACTCAGTAAAAAACATAGCAAAAATTTCGTCAAATTATTTCTGTAAATGATTCAAAACCGATGGTACGATGATCTTCAAAGTGAAATTAAAGAATAAGAGAATGCTTATTTTTTTTTTAACAGAGAGTGATTTCAAAAATAAATAGTCAAGCTTTGCTCATGGTGATTTTTGATACAGTAGTTTCACTTGACTCACTTTAAAATGTTTTTGAGTTTATAGCAAAATGAATTTCTGATAAAATATAAATTTGATTTATTACTGAAAACTACTCCAGATAGCAAGATTTAACAATAATAAATTTTCTTCCAAGCAAAATATTTTGATTTTACGAACAATTGACCTATATTGTATAGTTTTGACCTAATTGTATGCAGTTCAGTCTTGATAATTTGAACATTCCTTTATTTCCAAGTTTTTATTGGGTCCTAAACACTTGAGATGGCTGTGGGAACTTCTTATAACACAAAGCTTTTAGACGGCTCTTTAGTGCTTCGAGCTATTGAGACTCGTCTGATGAAGCAGTTTTATTGCAAACTAGCTTTATGCCCGGCGTTGCCCGGGTGCGTATTAATATAAAACTTTAGCTTCTCAAAAAATTCTAATAAAAATTTAACGCAAAACTTGTTCATAAACAACGTTCTTAGTTTCACCTTCAGGCGCAAGAATAAATAAATTTAGTCTTGATGTAGTAGTTCTCTCTTGTTGTTCTTTTAAAAACTGACGCTGACTCACTGTCTCCGATTGTCTTGATCTAGTTGCTCTATCTCTCAGATCTCTTAGACGATACTCACGCTGCTCATTGCTTTCTAATGCTCTAGCCGTCATATCTCTAATGTGCACTGTCGCTAGTCTTCGATTTCTCTCCTCAGGACTCTCATTTTCACGTTTTTCAGCCGTTTTTTTGCCTTAGGATGAACTTGTCCTATTGCTTTCCGTTTCTTCGGAGGCATTTTTGCAGAGTGGTAGCTAAATATACTTACAATTCAAAAATTTATGTTTTTCTTAATCGTTGTTTCCGA
Organism: Uloborus plumipes; assembly: GCA_038373865.1. Classification (NCBI taxonomy): domain Eukaryota; kingdom Metazoa; phylum Arthropoda; class Arachnida; order Araneae; family Uloboridae; genus Uloborus; species Uloborus plumipes. The sequence goes on from JAXGGA010001693.1 coordinate 42,215, forward strand.
GCCTCGAGGTAGAAAGGTTGATAAATCAGAAATAAATTACTTTCTCGCTTTAAAGGTTTATCTCTATCAGTCGAAAAGAAAAAAAAAGCAGTTTAATTGTTTTTGACTTATTTCATGCTAAAATGAAATAGGTGAGCCTTGAAATGAAAATTCATTGTTTTAATTTTAATCTTTGTTGGAAAAATGCTAATATTTAAATACCATAAATTTTATCAATTTATAACCTAAAGGCTCTTGTCGATTAAAAAAATAGGCCTAATAATAGGCTAGATTCCTATATAAAAGGGTCATTTTTTGACAAAAAACTTGAATTTGAGCTTTTTAGATTTTTTAAAATTTCAAGACCCCGCCTATGAGAATTCTAGGGCATCAAGGAACCTCTGTGTCAAGTTTGATGAAAATCTGACGCAAACTGTGGATTTGTATAGAGAACAAGTATACATACACTCATTTTTATATATATAGATGATAAAATCTATGCCGTTGCAGTACAAACTGCACAAAATAATATCCATATATTATTTCTCTAAGCCGAATCCTATACCCGGTCGAAACTCGCTCATTTCTTTATCGAATTGCAAGAAAATTTATGATTTTGAAGCTTATCCCGCTGGCTATTGACGAAAATTAGATCCACCCTCTAAAAAGTGTCGGTTCGTTTTTTATTCGAACTTCAATTTTTGGGCACAAAATTGACTCTATCTAGCGAAATAATTGTCGTATCGTCTCCATTTTGATTTCATTCGAAAGATTAAAAAAGATGCGTTCTTTAGAACGTTTCCGCTAGCGCCGCGTCACGAGAATCTCGAAAATCCACGTTTAAGCGACTTATAAGCGATTGAAGTTTGAAAAAGTTAAATTTTTTGCTCAACTGTCAAAATCGTTACATTGTTGTTCAAATCAATTTTAAATGCGACATTTCAAGCCAAGGCTTAGCTCGGTAAACCTTAATTGTAACTTTTATTGTTTCAAAATACTATGGTAGTTTTGCGATAACGTTAGTATTTAGTTTAGTAGTAGCCTTGGGTATTTGATTTTAATATAGGGTATCACTTTTGTAGTAGTTGTAAAAGTGAACGTGTCTTTGATCTCTTTGAAAAGTTGTCAGAACGACGACAGTAGATGGCGATGTTGTGCAAATGAAGCCAATAAAAATTGTCGTATTAAATTTTAAGTTTACATTTTTTTTTCTTTTTTTTTTTGCGGAATTCCGCACGGGTCACCTAGTCTTTTTTATTACAGAAATTTCTGCTCAGTGCTTTCAACAATTAACAATCAATAAAAATGCTTCATTATGTTTCGGTTAACCCTTTGGATTCCGGGCTGTTTTTTGGAAATTTTTCTTTCGACCCAGGTTGTACGACAGTTGAACCACAGACTTCTTTTCCATTAAAAAGAGAAGGTATAAACTATCGTACCAGACGGATGAAACCTTGAAAAAATCCCTGGCTCCAAAGGGTTCGAGTGAAAATTTCAACCCTGTCCTCTAAAGAAAAAAGACTTATGGTACAACATGTGTACCGCCCGGTTCCTAAAGGTTAATAAATGTAATTAGGGAAATAGTGAGGAAAACAAACATTGTAGGCTTAACACCGACCCCAAAACCAAAACCCTAAAAAGTGCTTTTTGTACAAAAGTAAGTCGGGAAAATATGTTTCTCCTGTTGATTGTGCTTAGAGTTATGTATGAAAGTTAAAAAATAGAATGAGAGTTATAGATGAAACATAACTTTATTTTTTCATATATAAGTACAAAAGATATTGATGCATTTGTCATACTGCTTGACAAGCTTTGCAAAGCAATCCAGAAAAAACTCAACTATTCACATGCGGAAGAAATGTTTAAGGGCGGCCATTCACGGGCGCTCCATTCTTCCAAATGGCACGACACCACTCCAAAACCGGTTCGTGAATGCCGAACTCCTCAACCATTTGGAGCGCTCCGCGCCACGCGCTGGATATCCAACCCGGCCGAAATCCATCGCACCGCGCCAATTTTCGACCGTTCCATCGCATCGTGAATGCGGAAACCCGATTGGAGTGACACCACTCCAGACGCGGTTTTCGCCATTCACGGGCGAGCCATCGCTCCAAAACCGGTTCATTCCGCTTGTATTTGCCGTTGAAGATGGTCGCATTGTAAAATGGCTGCAGCTAAATCGTATTCGTTGAAGTAATCGACAAGTACAGACTTCCAATTTTGTGGAATGCAACAAATGTCGATTACTATTTTTAATGTACAGATTTAAAAAATGCAACATTGTCATATTAAGCAGTCATTTTCACTTGAAATAACCATTAGTAAACAGATGGGAGAACAAGAATTTGAACTGAGAAAGGTTTACCTCGCATTTTTGTAAACCAAGTAGAAAGCGCTTTTTTTCTCTAAAATTAGGGCATGGAAAAGAAAATAAGTTTCAAGTAGTGACATTAATAAATGTTAATTAACTTGAATGTATTGTATCCAAGGTGGGGAATTTTTCTCAGCTTAAACTTACATGTGCAATATTGTACAAAAATTAGTGGAACAAAAAACTTATTTTTTCGGCTAAGTAATTAATTTTATTCTCCATGCAATTATTGACAAATTAAACAGAAATTTAAAAACAAAGCTTTTTTATTCCATTTTATTGTTTTTATTTTTTATTATTTTATCTAAGCATTTTTTAATGACTTATCTTTTCATTAATTTCAATTTAGTAATTTTTTCCCCATTCTAATGTGCCTAAATTTTTCAATTCATAAGAAGCAATAAAGTGATTCATTAGTGTTTGTAAACTTTTTCTTTAAGCTAAGATAACTTGTAATTTTAGTGGAAATGATATTCAGTGTTTAATTTTAGAAATGTAGTCCTCTATTAATTACTAAACTTTAATCGAAGTGATTTTTTCTCTATCAATCAACCATTGTTGGAGGTTACATCAACTGTATAATGCCGTTTAAAATATTAAACTGTTAACTACAATAAATCTAACAATTAATATACTTCTACAAAGTAAACACAATATATGGTTTCTTTTTAAATACTGTTGGTTCCAAGAAATATTATTTAATTGAGCGGGATTTTTAACATTGTGTCTATGGCTGGGAAATATTCTGTTCCCGGATGTTTTATTCGTATAAGAGGGTATTTGTTTATCCGGTATCCGATTAAACGTGGATGACAGTAATTGTAGAAAGAATTAAGTTTTCTTTCAAATAGTAGTAACAATAGAAAAGGATAGTTATCAACATTTAGCTAATTATTGCATCAAAGACCAAATCAAACATGTTCTTGGAATTAAATGAGGAATCAAGTGTATATTTTTATGTAGACAAGGAAAAAACAAATGCTTTAAATTTTGTACTAGCACAGCCAGAATTAACTTCTAAGAGGTATATTTGGCAAAACAGTCTTTATATGTTTATAATCTACTGCATCAGGATTGACAGTACATATTAAAACCAATGGTTCTGAGACGGTAGAGCACCCAGCCTCTTCCTTTGCTCAACAGGGTCGGTCTGTGTAATTATACAGTTCAGTGCTGTTATATGTTTTTAGTATGACATTCAAAACAGAAAACAATATATCAACATAATTGATGCTACTGTCAATTTTGTAAATGGAACTAAGTTTATTAAAATATTAATAATCATTACTTAAATTCAAAAACAAATACAATTGATTTTTGATTTTGCGTACTACTGGAATTTCATAGTAAAAACATATGCTTAAATACGAAAACTCTCCATAACAACAAAATAAGTTTATTCAAACATTTATATGCATTCAATTTTCAAAAAGAATATCAGGGACAGGTGTAGTAAAGTAGTCATACATCAAACAAAAGGCTATTTTTCTAAAAATATAAAATGGTTGAATTTGTACAAAACTTTTAGTTTAGATTTTATCAATTAAGAATTAAATTTTAAATCCAAATTTCACTGTATTCAATTCTTCATTTAGCGATAGCCAAAGTCTGATTTAGCATTATTTTTGAAAACAATGTCTTAACTATTTTTAACGATTACATTTTTAAAAACATCTCAAGGGGGATCCTTCTTACCCCATAAGTAAGGGGTAAGTGAGTCACCCACCTTTTATTTGAATTCAAAGCAAGCATATATATAACAGGGTTGTGGGTTTTACTTGATAAAGTAAGCAATAGTATGAAGTATTTTTTGTAAATGAATCCATTAACGAGATATATAATTTAACTCAGTATGACACAAAATTATGAAATGAAATATGAAACAATTACATCTGTGAAATTTATTGAAAGCCTACTGAAGCTCTGAAATTTATTTCACTGAAACTAAACATGTTAGTACATTTAAGTAGTTTTCATAAATCCTTCCTTTTGATCACAAATGGTCAGAGTTCCATCATTAACTGCATGTTAAGCACAGGGTTAATTACATGGGAGCTGACATCATTTGAGCTCCTGCACATGTCAGTTTTATTATACACTTTTTACCATTTAAGAAGAAATCCAGAGTGTTAATGCTTAAAAATAAATTGCGGGGACTACAAGGCTTCACTACACTTCTTTTGGCAGAAATTAAGCCTGGTTAAATCTAAAATTGTTCAAGACAATTTTTATATGCAGAAATCAATAAAAGAACAGGAATTTTTTTCCTGGAAATTAAAATATAAAAATAATGACTCTATCGCAGTACAAAAAAATGACAAACCTTCCTTATTTTTCTTCTCCGCAGGTTTTCAGGGCTGAGGGACATATCCTAAAAGCCAAATGAGAACAAATGCTGAAAATTATATTAACAGACAATTGCAATCACTTGACCATTGGGATGAATTCTCTTTATTCCATTATGTCATTTCTTGTCTCGTCATGTCTTCTTTCCTCATGTCTCTTCTGTTGTCTCTGTCAACAATGAAATATTATGCACATGTAATTTACATCACTAACATTATAATATCTATGCGTATGAATTCTTTCATGGATAAAATAATATCAAGGGGGCCTTGATGGCGCTAAGGTAGAAAGCGCTTTCTACAGCGGGAGCCAAGGGTTCGAGTCTCGCCTAGCTCATGGGTGTCCCGACTTCCTTTCTGTGTGTTGCAAAACTTTGTTGTTGTGATGTAATATATATCAATAAACTTTGGTAAGCTTTTTCTATTCTTACTGACGGGGTATAAGCCACCCTGTGTGGGTTGGGCAAAAACCTCTAAAAAAATAAATACTGTCGGCCCTGCTTAAACGAATACTGTCGGTTCCAAGAAATATTATTCGATTAAGCGGGGTATTTGTTTAAGCGGGGACCTTTAACATTGCGTCTATAGCACGGTTCCAGAATGTGTTATTCGTATAAACGGGATATTCGTTTATCCGTTACCTGATTAAGCGGGGACGACAGTAAATAAATAAATAATATCTAACAAAAATCAAACTTTCTCATAAAAGTTCCCACAATAAAATAACTCTTTTCATCACAACAGGTGTCATTCTCAATGCTCTCTTCATTGCCCACAAGAAGAAATTTGAGGTAAACGTGGATTAATTGGTTGAAATGAATGAAAATTTCATCATGGATATGAAAAAAGACATTTACTGTACAATTAGGAAATGAAACAAAGTGCATGTAGAAAATATAGAATTGAACACAAGGACATAAGAAAGGGGACGGTTCCCTGGTCCACACCCGTGTTTAAGGCAAAACTCAAACTCTCACAATAAAACTCGCAAATAAAAAACAAATTATGTTTTGAAAGATTTTTTCAACATTTAATAAATTTTAAGCAAGTATGACAGTATGCGTAAAATTAAGTACAAAATTATGACAGAAGTATTAGAGTTGGTTATTTTCAGCCTAGACACCCCTGTTGAGAAATCTGTTGCTATGCCACTGATTGTACAATGAACCTACATACACCAATAGAGTAGGTGTTCCAGTTAAAATATTTATTAAAGAAGTGAAGAACCATTTTTTTACATATGTTCCTTGGTTTATCAGGAACTCAGTTAGTTGGGCCTGGATAACGACAGCTCTACTCATTAAATCATAATCATTACTACTTTTTAATGAGTGTGTCAGGCGATCAGGGGGGTCATGACCCCCCCTTAACTGCAAATAGCAAAATGCTTTTGGGACTTATTCAAAAAATGCCAAAACCCCATTTTTGCACTTGACCCCCCCCCTTCGAAATGACCCCCTCAGAGCTGATCCGCCTTGGGTGGACTCTGTACTAACAACACAACTGATATTCAACAGCACTTGTACTTGCATTTTTAAGCAATGAAGAGAAAAAAAATGCTGTATCAAGAGTCACTCCCGACAAAGCATGACACAAAACATGAAATAGTTGTCGCGTTATTTTACACGATGGTAACATAGTACTTGTAATGGTACTTGTTGCTTATTATAGAACAATTAAATAAATTATCATAACACAGGTAATTTAAGCTTTCTAACCTTCAAATTTTTGTTTAAACAGGAGGGTAAGGCTTAGGAAAAGTGTTGAGGAACCTCGACCGTTATAGCGATCATTTCGTGAATTGCAACTCTCCGTAAACCATGTCTGTAGTGAAAAATATTGAAACATCTTTAAGCAATGAGAGCGGATATATGCTTTCCCTCTTATTAGTGAATTTCCTACTTATAAGTTTCAGGATTTCGAAGTACAGATACTGGTCGATACGCTAATAAACGAATAAATACAAGGACTTTATCAGGAGATTAATTCGTACAAACTTTTGTTTCGCCACTAACTATCACGATTATGTCCGGATTTTATGAAGAATGCATGAATAAAATACACATTTTTATCTAGGCATAGCAGACTCGAATTTGTAAACAAACATTGGAGCGGCGCGGTCGTGAATGCCGTCGCAATTTCACCCGAATCCAAATGGATGAGAGTGGATGAATCCAAACGGCTGGGCTCCATTTGGCTCGCTCGTGAATGGCCGCCCTAAGGGCGGCCATTCACGGGCGCTCCATTCTTCCAAATGGCACGACACCACTCCAAAACCGGTTCGTGAATGCCGAACTCCTCAACCATTTGGAGCGCTCCGCGCCACGCGCTGGATATCCAACCCGGCCGAAATCCATCGCACCGCGCCAATTTTCGACCGTTCCATCGCATCGTGAATGCGGAAACCCGATTGGAGTGACACCACTCCAGACGCGGTTTTCGCCATTCACGGGCGAGCCATCGCTCCAAAACCGGTTCATTCCGCTTGTATTTGCCGTTGAAGATGGTCGCATTGTAAAATGGCTGCAGCTAAATCGTATTCGTTGAAGTAATCGACAAGTACAGACTTCCAATTTTGTGGAATGCAACAAATGTCGATTACTATTTTTAATGTACAGATTTAAAAAATGCAACATTGTCATATTAAGCAGTCATTTTCACTTGAAATAACCATTAGTAAACAGATGGGAGAACAAGAATTTGAACTGAGAAAGGTTTACCTCGCATTTTTGTAAACCAAGTAGAAAGCGCTTTTTTTCTCTAAAATTAGGGCATGGAAAAGAAAATAAGTTTCAAGTAGTGACATTAATAAATGTTAATTAACTTGAATGTATTGTATCCAAGGTGGGGAATTTTTCTCAGCTTAAACTTACATGTGCAATATTGTACAAAAATTAGTGGAACAAAAAACTTATTTTTTCGGCTAAGTAATTAATTTTATTCTCCATGCAATTATTGACAAATTAAACAGAAATTTAAAAACAAAGCTTTTTTATTCCATTTTATTGTTTTTATTTTTTATTATTTTATCTAAGCATTTTTTAATGACTTATCTTTTCATTAATTTCAATTTAGTAATTTTTTCCCCATTCTAATGTGCCTAAATTTTTCAATTCATAAGAAGCAATAAAGTGATTCATTAGTGTTTGTAAACTTTTTCTTTAAGCTAAGATAACTTGTAATTTTAGTGGAAATGATATTCAGTGTTTAATTTTAGAAATGTAGTCCTCTATTAATTACTAAACTTTAATCGAAGTGATTTTTTCTCTATCAATCAACCATTGTTGGAGGTTACATCAACTGTATAATGCCGTTTAAAATATTAAACTGTTAACTACAATAAATCTAACAATTAATATACTTCTACAAAGTAAACACAATATATGGTTTCTTTTTAAATACTGTTGGTTCCAAGAAATATTATTTAATTGAGCGGGATTTTTAACATTGTGTCTATGGCTGGGAAATATTCTGTTCCCGGATGTTTTATTCGTATAAAAGGTTATTTGTTTATCCGGTATCCGATTAAACGTGGATGACAGTAATTGTAGAAAGAATTAAGTTTTCTTTCAAATAGTAGTGACAATAGAAAAGGATAGTTATCAACATTTAGCTAATTATTGCATCAAAGACCAAATCAAACATGTTCTTGGAATTAAATGAGGAATCAAGTGTATATTTTTATGTAGACAAGGAAAAAACAAATGCTTTAAATTTTGTACTAGCACAGCCAGAATTAACTTCTAAGAGGTATATTTGGCAAAACAGTCTTTATATGTTTATAATCTACTGCATCAGGATTGACAGTACATATTAAAACCAATGGTTCTGAGACGGTAGAGCACCCAGCCTCTTCCTTTGCTCAACAGGGTCGGTCTGTGTAATTATACAGTTCAGTGCTGTTATATGTTTTTAGTATGACATTCAAAACAGAAAACAATATATCAACATAATTGATGCTACTGTCAATTTTGTAAATGGAACTAAGTTTATTAAAATATTAATAATCATTACTTAAATTCAAAAACAAATACAATTGATTTTTGATTTTGCGTACTACTGGAATTTCATAGTAAAAACATATGCTTAAACCCGAAAACTCTCCATAACAACAAAATAAGTTTATTCAAACATTTATATGCATTCAATTTTCAAAAAGAATATCAGGGACAGGTGTAGTAAAGTAGTCATACATCAAACAAAAGGCTATTTTTCTAAAAATATAAAATGGTTGAATTTGTACAAAACTTTTAGTTTAGATTTTATCAATTAAGAATTAAATTTTAAATCCAAATTTCACTGTATTCAATTCTTCATTTAGCGATAGCCAAAGTCTGATTTAGCATTATTTTTGAAAACAATGTCTTAACTATTTTTAACGATTACATTTTTAAAAACATCTCAAGGGGGATCCTTCTTACCCCATAAGTAAGGGGTAAGTGAGTCACCCACCTTTTATTTGAATTCAAAGCAAGCATATATATAACAGGGTTGTGGGTTTTACTTGATAAAGTAAGCAATAGTATGAAGTATTTTTTGTAAATGAATCCATTAACGAGATATATAATTTAACTCAGTATGACACAAAATTATGAAATGAAATATGAAACAATTACATCTGTGAAATTTATTGAAAGCCTACTGAAGCTCTGAAATTTATTTCACTGAAACTAAACATGTTAGTACATTTAAGTAGTTTTCATAAATCCTTCCTTTTGATCACAAATGGTCAGAGTTCCATCATTAACTGCATGTTAAGCACAGGGTTAATTACATGGGAGCTGACATCATTTGAGCTCCTGCACATGTCAGTTTTATTATACACTTTTTACCATTTAAGAAGAAATCCAGAGTGTTAATGCTTAAAAATAAATTGCGGGGACTACAAGGCTTCACTACACTTCTTTTGGCAGAAATTAAGCCTGGTTAAATCTAAAATTGTTCAAGACAATTTTTATATGCAGAAATCAATAAAAGAACAGGAATTTTTTTCCTGGAAATTAAAATATAAAAATAATGACTCTATCGCAGTACAAAAAAATGACAAACCTTCCTTATTTTTCTTCTCCGCAGGTTTTCAGGGCTGAGGGACATATCCTAAAAGCCAAATGAGAACAAATGCTGAAAATTATATTAACAGACAATTGCAATCACTTGACCATTGGGATGAATTCTCTTTATTCCATTATGTCATTTCTTGTCTCGTCATGTCTTCTTTCCTCATGTCTCTTCTGTTGTCTCTGTCAACAATGAAATATTATGCACATGTAATTTACATCACTAACATTATAATATCTATGCGTATGAATTCTTTCATGGATAAAATAATATCAAGGGGGCCTTGATGGCGCTAAGGTAGAAAGCGCTTTCTACAGCAGGAGCCAAGGGTTCGAGTCTCGCCTAGCTCATGGGTGTCCCGACTTCCTTTCTGTGTGTTGCAAAACTTTGTTGTTGTGATGTAATATATATCAATAAACTTTGGTAAGCTTTTTCTATTCTTACTGACGGGGTATAAGCCACCCTGTGTGGGTTGGGCAAAAACCTCTAAAAAAATAAATACTGTCGGCCCTGCTTAAACGAATACTGTCGGTTCCAAGAAATATTATTCGATTAAGCGGGGTATTTGTTTAAGCGGGGACCTTTAACATTGCGTCTATAGCACGGTTCCAGAATGTGTTATTCGTATAAACGGGATATTCGTTTATCCGTTACCTGATTAAGCGGGGACGACAGTAAATAAATAAATAATATCTAACAAAAATCAAACTTTCTCATAAAAGTTCCCACAATAAAATAACTCTTTTCATCACAACAGGTGTCATTCTCAATGCTCTCTTCATTGCCCACAAGAAGAAATTTGAGGTAAACGTGGATTAATTGGTTGAAATGAATGAAAATTTCATCATGGATATGAAAAAAGACATTTACTGTACAATTAGGAAATGAAACAAAGTGCATGTAGAAAATATAGAATTGAACACAAGGACATAAGAAAGGGGACGGTTCCCTGGTCCACACCCGTGTTTAAGGCAAAACTCAAACTCTCACAATAAAACTCGCAAATAAAAAACAAATTATGTTTTGAAAGATTTTTTCAACATTTAATAAATTTTAAGCAAGTATGACAGTATGCGTAAAATTAAGTACAAAATTATGACAGAAGTATTAGAGTTGGTTATTTTCAGCCTAGACACCCCTGTTGAGAAATCTGTTGCTATGCCACTGATTGTACAATGAACCTACATACACCAATAGAGTAGGTGTTCCAGTTAAAATATTTATTAAAGAAGTGAAGAACCATTTTTTTACATATGTTCCTTGGTTTATCAGGAACTCAGTTAGTTGGGCCTGGATAACGACAGCTCTACTCTATTTTTTAAAGTTACGAATATAAATCATAATCACTTACTAAACTTTTTAATTGAGGTGTGGTACTCTGTACTAACAACACAACTGATATTCAACAGCACTTGTACTTGCATTTTTAAGCAATGAAGAGAAAAAAAATGCTGTATCAAGAGTCACTCCCGACAAAGCATGACACAAAACATGAAATAGTTGTCGCGTTATTTTACACGATGGTAACATAGTACTTGTAATGGTACTTGTTGCTTATTATAGAACAATTAAATAAATTATCATAACACAGGTAATTTAAGCTTTCTAACCTTCAAATTTTTGTTTAAACAGGAGGGTAAGGCTTAGGAAAAGTGTTGAGGAACCTCGACCGTTATAGCGATCATTTCGTGAATTGCAACTCTCCGTAAACCATGTCTGTAGTGAAAAATATTGAAACATCTTTAAGCAATGAGAGCGGATATATGCTTTCCCTCTTATTAGTGAATTTCCTACTTATAAGTTTCAGGATTTCGAAGTACAGATACTGGTCGATACGCTAATAAAAGAATAAATACAAGGACTTTATCAGGAGATTAATTCGTACAAACTTTTGTTTCGCCACTAACTATCACGATTATGTCCGGATTTTATGAAGAATGCATGAATAAAATACACATTTTTATCTAGGCATAGCAGACTCGAATTTGTAAACAAACATTGGAGCGGCGCGGTCGTGAATGCCGTCGCAATTTCACCCGAATCCAAATGGATGAGAGTGGATGAATCCAAACGGCTGGGCTCCATTTGGCTCGCTCGTGAATGGCCGCCCTAACAGCTTGTTTGACATCAGCATTGCTCTGACCTCTCTCACCCAGTTTGTTTGACTGCAACACTCGCCTTCCGCCAAGATTCTTCTTCAAAGCTAGAAATAGATTGAAGTCACTCGATGGGAGATCAGACAGTGGCAGATTTAGCATGTGGCCAATGCTAAGGTCCTCCGCAACTCTGGGGGCCCCGAAAAGAATTCATGCCAGAAGAATTTTATTTTCAACTCATCACTCATTATGTACACAATATATACAATAGATCAAGTTTTGCCCCTAGAGTTTCAGATAACACATTCCGTACCCTCTTCTAAAAAACTTTTAATTTGTTATTTATGTGCTGAAAAAATTGAAAAAAAAAGCAATTTTCTTGAGAAATATATATATATATATATATATATATATATATATATATATATATATATATATATATATATATATATATATATATATATATATATATATATATATATATATATATATATATTGACATTTATTGTCAAGGATCGAATCTAGAGGGAGAAGGGATTTAGGGAACTATCCTCCTTCGAAACTCAGATACTTTCCTTTTTTGACAATAAAAAAGAGCTAAAACTAGCTTTATCACCCCTGCCCTTCACATTTTTTTTTCTTAACTATACCATTGCCTACTTGAGGCAATGGTATCCTCATCTAATACATTTTTCATTGTACTATTAAAAGTATTAAATATTTTTTTAATTATGTCCATTTTAAATATTAGTTAACAAGTTGTGGGACATTATTCAATTTTTTTTTGCTAATAAATTCCTGTAACCAAAGAAAAAAAAAAGAATCTTGTGATAGACGGGGAAAAGTTACACTATCAAATCTGCATTTTTTTGCCGATATCCTTTCATAATTCGACAACATACACATGTAATATGCGCCCACTCATTACGACATAAAAAGGAAATTCAGTGCAAGAATTTAGTTATCAAATTAGTCAAATTTCTTAACAAACAACTTCAACAAATTTTATCATACACACGTAAAATTATTACATGCAGTCACTTCATCTCACAATTTTCCAGAGCGGGAGGGGGGGGGGGAGAATGAGTTTTATTTTGTGATTTCATCTTACAGAAAAACAACACACTAACATTAAAGAAACACAAAATGTTCTCAAAATGGGGGGGGGGGGCAACTGGCCCTGGCAGCAGAATTTTTTTTAGCAGCTTATGCCACAGATTTGACACTGGGAAATACGAATAACAAGATGCTAAACTTCAAACTGCAAGTACATGGTAGCTTGGATTACCTCTCGGAAAATAATGGTAAAACACTTTGTTTGCAAAAATTCAAGAATTTTTTCTTTAAAAATTTTAGGGTTTTCTCTCCCAATTAAGAAACAGACTGCAGAATGTCTCATAAAATGAAACAAATCTTGCTATTTCGACTACCAGGACTCTGTTACATTTTATACCTTTTGTCACCAACCATTTGAAGTTCATTGCAGAACTCAAGTCAGGAACTCTCCAACCTTACTTCATGTGAATCACAAGGAGTGAAAAACAAAGATAATAAGAAACATTCAATGTTCATAAAGCTATAAAAGAGCAAGAACTTTTATCCTTAGAATTTTAGCACATTTGAATTCAAAATATGCCCAAACTTACTATATTGAATGTAAATAAATGTACAGCAGCTTACCTGAATGCATATTTTTACCACCATTGTATTATTTTAAGGGAGTCCTGAAAGCTAATCTAATCTAAAGCTAGAAGAAACTCTAGTCAATTGAAAAGAGTAGCCATCGGGAACTGTTCCCTTTTTTTCATTTTTCCACCATCTTCCTACTAAAATGGCCTATAGGCCTGTGAGTCTGACTTCAGTGGTATGTAAAATTTTTGAAACATTGATCAAAATTAAGATTATGAATTTCTTAGAAAATAATGGGCTGTTGAGTAGTTTGCAGTATGGTTTCAGAAAAGGTAAATCGTGTGCTACTAATTTATTACATTTCTACGACAAGGTTACCTTGGCTTTAGATAGCAAAAAATGCGTAGATGTTGTTTACATAGATTTTCAAAAAGCTTTCGATAAGGTACCGCATGTAGCACTACTCAGCAAATTAGCTGGTATAGGGGTAGGAGGTAAAATTCTAGTTTGGGTTAGGAATTGGCTGACAGGAAGGAAACAAAGAGTAGTTGTTAGGGGTAACTATTCTAAATGGAGTGAAGTTTTAGGTCCCCTTTTGTTTATTATTTTTATGAATGACATTCATGAAAATGTTTCTGGAAACATGAATTGTTTTGCCGATGATGTCAAACTTATGGGGGTTGTAGAAAATGACGAACAAATAAATCAGCTGCAACAGGATTTGGATCATATTACTAAATGGGCAGACAAGTGGGGTATGGCAGTTAATGTTGGGAAATGTCAAATGCTGCATTTCGGTCATGGAAATAAGCATACAAGCTATTATTTACAGGGTTCAGTCATTAGTAGGGCAGATAATGTTATGGATCTAGGTGTCTTAATAAATCAGGATTTCAAGTCCAGTCAACAGTGCAGCATAGCTAGTAACAAAGCCAATAGGATGCTTGGGTTTATTAATAGATCTATTTCAAACAAATCTAAGAAGGTTCTTCTGCCTCTATATAGAAGTTTGGTAAGACCTCATTTGGAGTATGCTGTTCAGTTTTGGTCTCCTTATCTGAAGAAAGACATTAATTTATTGGAAAGGGTACAAAGAAGGGCTACAAGGTTAGTAAATGGATTTTCTAATTTAGACTATGATTCCAGACTTAGAATGCTTAATATGTATAGTCTTGAGCAACGGAGAACCAGAGGGGACATGATTCAGTTATTTAAATTTATTAAAATGAATGATGTTGCAGGGTTGGATTTTTGCAAGGAAAGCAGGACAAGGGGTCATTGTTTTAAGCTGTTTAAACCTCAGGCGAACCTGGAAATTCGAAAAAATTACTATTTTAGCAGGGTAGTGGGAACTTGGAACAGCTTACCGGAAGAGGCGGTAAAGAGCAATGGAGTAGATGGCTTTAAGAGGGCCATTGATCTTCATTGGGGTCTTTAATTTGACTAGGACCAGCCAAGTTGGGCCCTGAGCCTGCTGCTGGTCGCCACATTTGTATTTGTATTTGTATTTGTATATAAAATATACATCAGATGTAGAGAAGCTTGAAGAGTTAAACCCTCCTGCACGTGTTGACTATATTTAATTGCTGTCAGGTTCCATATGATACAAAAAATAGCTCAGTTCTTAAGAAAAATATCTTTTTTGAAAAATGACCACCGACACTTACAATATAGAACAAGAGCGAAATTCTGTAAAATAAAAATGCTAACGAAGTAAGAGGCAAAACATGAACAAGTTTTACATTCGTTTCATATTTTATTGTGCTTGTCGTTTGAACATTCGATAAAACTAGATCAAACTTATACTTCATATTCTGTAGGTTTGAATTTTCACTGAAAATAATTAATATCACAACATGATTAAGAAACAACTTTTGCACTATCTACCTTAAAAACGAGATAAACATTGGCCTCCATCACTTACCGAAGCGATCTTTACCTGCTAGACTGTGATTGGCCAAATGAAAGCATCCGTTTCACCCGGGCCCGTGCATTATTCAACTAGTTGAATAGTGCCCGGTACCGTTTCCTCCGCACCCTCTCCATGGCAACGAGGAGACGCCACCGTTTTTCCGGGCCGTTTTTAGTCCGTCCGGGGCTAGTGTGAATCAGCCTTGATCCAGGGTACCTTGCACGTGCTGCAGAATCGACGTACAAGTGACTTGCTGGTCCGCCACAGCTTGTCGGTGAATCCGTCGATCCAAGCGGTCTGACGTCACTCTGGCTGCACCTGCACCCCTCAATGTGACTACATTTCCTCTTTACAACCATCTCCGACACAGCCGATGCACAGTGCTTGCATCCATGTGGGTATCAGCTGCAATTTGACGTATGGACCAACCTCCCCTTCTCAGTCCGATCACCATACCCCTTGTAAAGTCGTCTATATGCTGGAAGTGTCTTCGTTGAGGACGGCGTGGCATTTCCTCCTATCACACGTATCCTTTGAGACAAAAACCAAATTTCTCCGATAATTAGTCTGGCAGAAAAACCAACATGAACATAGCCCACTTTTCAACTTCATTCTCTTATATCTTACTTCATGTGCGTCGGAGAGCTGCGCATTTCATATCATTTGCATAACTCAGTGACGTGCGTCTACGGTAAAATTTGCATGAATTTCTGACCACTCCTTCTTGGTGTTGCATTTTCAATGTCGAGCAGTGTATTTTGTGGGTCATTTGCAACAATTTGCGTTTGTATGATGCTCGACCAACCGAGATCTTTTTTTCTTTTACATTTTTGAAAGTAATTTTTCGTTTTATGGCTCTTTGGGGATCGCAAACATTCAGCTTCTTCAACTTTTTTTTAATTAAATACATAAATTCCACAATAACTTTCTCCCTTCCGCAGAGAAAGTATCATGACTTTTAACGCCATCTATTAACAAGCAAGAGAAACTAGATTTATAGCGTGCAATATTGCTATTTTTAGAGGAACTAATTTTCTGCAAAGAATTAAGTTACTTTTCGAGAAGCAAACACGCTTATTTTGGAGAATTCCTGATTTGATATTTTCAACAATTGGCTTCTGTTTATCTGTACCAAATAACTACACTCTGATAACATTTTTTTTATACTTCTACCAGTATATTGTAGGAGAAAATATAGTATAGAATAATATTTGTGTTTTTCTCGATGTGAATTTTATATCTCTTAAGTCATGATAGCGTATCATCCCTGAAAGGTTGAACGCAGTACACTGAAAATTGTAGTATGACGTTTTACATTGAAGGCCATTTACACAAGTGTCTAGGGGTAGGACAAATCCTAATGATAAAACTTAGTCGTTTTTCGCCTTCGCTGGGTAGGGAAGATACGGCGGTTTTCAGCTTCTACCCGTAGCACAGTGTGGCATACGGGGCAAAAATCCACCAAATTCGCGCGGTTTGAGATAGCAACTTCTACTTGGTCTCAAAATGCGGCAAAATTCTTCTACTATTTGCCACTGGTACCACAATTTTGAATTTTTTAACCCCTTTTTCCCGCCAGCGCCCTTAGTGGACCCAAGTCGCGATTTTGAAATCGAAAGTGAGTAACCATATTTTTTTCCTGATAGGTGGATCAATACAAAGTGAAATTGAAGGTAGAGGATGGTAGAACACAACTTTTGGTCGCTTCAGGGCCATTGTAAATGCTTTTACCTTCGTGTTAGACATGATTTTTTACGTTTTTCTATTGGAAAAATGGGTTTTCTTGGTTTTCATACATCTCCCGAGCAAAAACAAATATATTTTTAATGTAAACTATAACTGTTTATTCATTTTTAAAAGTTCGAAGCGTTAAGACCCCCCTACATTACCGAAAAATTGCTCAAAATTCAAATTTAAGCCCTAGACCCTTACTAGAGAACTTAACTGTATATAAGAACTTAATAGAAACTGATATTTTGAATTCAATGTCAACATTATATAAATAAGTGATACATAATATTATGTATTTCGACATTATAAAATTTTATTGCCATTCAAATGTTTGGCGTTTCGCAAAAATATTTTTTTCCAATGTTTCGAATGGGCGAATAGTTTTCTTACTGTTTGTACCATTATAAAATCCCAAAAATCTTGTGCGCTGAAAAAAAAAAGAAGTAACCCTTACTGAAGTTTTTAGTAGTAGCTAGACATCAGAAAAAAGGGTATTCATTTTTTTTTTCATTTTTTTCTGAAACCTGTAGTTTGACAAAATTTGAAATTTAATAACAGAAAAAGAAGTGAAAATTTATCTACATTGTAAAAATTCTTCTGGTACACTTAAAATTAATAGGCAATTTTAATTTTTCTTTCTGGAAATGGACAATTTTGTGCCTTGTTACATAAATATCTATTTAAACAAATTATGAAAATTGCAATTTTTAAAATAAATTTTTTCCTGTAAGATTAACCCTCGTGGTCCCTCGCATTTCGGTTACACTCAAGACCCTTTTGGTCATAAACGAACCCAATGTTTCCTTTAATTTATTTATTATCATTATTGAATGTTACATGCGTTTTTTAAGTTCACACACTTTTTAATGATAAAAAAATAAAAATAAAAAGACAATCAAAGAAGAATTTAGTTTATGCATTAAAAATAATAATTTTAGAGCAAAGCTCATACAATAATTGTAGAGACCTGAAACGAATGATTTTTGCAAGTGAATTTCAAACACTTATGACATTTTTCACTACATTTTCTATCCAATTCTCTTGGACAAAAATTGCGAGGTCCTCTTTTTTTTTTTTTTTTTTTTTTTTTTTTGCATTCTGGGGCAGTGGCTAAAAGGGTCTTGTGTACAAAAAATGCAAATTTGCAAATTCAGGAAAAATAAACAAAATAAGTTTATAAGTTAAGTAATATATTATATATATATATATATATATATATATATATATATATATATATATATATATAATATATGTATATATATATATATATTTATATATATATATATATATGTATATATATATATATATATGTATATATATATACACACACAATATATGCCATTTTCCGCTATCACACAGATGTGTTTTCATAGAAAATGGTAGGATCTAGGGCTTAAATTTGAATTTTGAGCAATTTTTCGGTAATGTAGGGGGGGTCTTAACGCTTCGAACTTTAAAAAATGAATAAACAGTTAGGGTTTACATTAAAAATTTATATTTGTTTTTGCTCGGGAGATGTATGAAAACCAAGAAAACCCATTTTTCCAATAGAAAAACGTAAAAAATCATGTCTAACACGAAGGTAAAAGCATTTACAATGGCCCTGAAGCGACCAAAAGTTGTGTTCTACCATCCTCTACCTTCAATTTCACTTTGTATTGATCCACCTATCAGGAAAAAAATATGGTTACTCACTTTCGATTTCAAAATCGCGACTTGGGTCCACTAAGGGCGCTGGCGGGAAAAAGGGGTTAAAAAATTCAAAATTGTGGTACCAGTGGCAAATAGTAGAAGAATTTTGCCGCATTTTGAGACCAAGTAGAAGTTGCTATCTCAAACCGCGCGAATTTGGTGGATTTTTGCCCCGTATGCCACACTGTGCGTAGGGAGAAAGGGAATTCTCGTTGCTGCGCAGGCCACACAGCTGGCATAGGAAAGGAAAAATCACTGCACGGAACTCACGGTTTGCATACGCGGGAAGAAATAATTTGAAATTTTAGTTGAATAATTTTATTTTAAGAAGTTCATAAACTGTTTTGAACTTCGCAAGATGAATCAATATTTCACCCAAATATGAACAAATCTCATTCCGCTGAAATGTAAAATCAGTTCAGCGAACAATTTAGATTTTTTGTTTATATTCATGTAATGCTTATTTTGTTACGTATTAATTAAAATAATAACAGTGGCTCATTCCACGTCAAATCGCCTAATTTAAATAGTCGGCCGTGCCGTCATGTCTCGGATTTTGTTCAATATTTTTTTACGGATAGATACCTATGAGATAAACTCAAATTAATTTTTTTAGATTTTTTGAATAAAAATTTAGGGTTGTAGAATTTTTTGAAATTTTGATTTTGTCAGAATTTTTGCTTTTTTATTTTTGGTATGCATTTTGAAAAAGCTGTATAACTTCCTCATTTTTCATTCAATTAAGCCAGTTTACGTATCATTTTAAAGCTAATTATTTTCTCTTTCAATATTAGTGACAAAAATGAGATTCTGAAAAATAGAATTTTGCCAATGGTCGTCTGAAGTCAGATTTTGTGTTTTTTCAATTGGTATGTTCAGTAGGTCTTATCTCCGGAGTACCAACTAAGAACTGCTCAATTTTTTTTTTCAGTGATGACCACATCATATACTTTTTATGTATAAAAATTGGAAGGGTGTTTTTTGTTGTTTTGGAATAAAAAATTCAAGTGTGTTTTTTCAGTTGGTATGATCAATAGGTCATATCTCCGGACTACCAACTAAGAAATGCACGACACTTTTTTTCTGTTATGACAACATCATACCCTTTTTATGTATAAAAAATTAGGAGGGTGCTTTTTGTAGTTTTGGAATAAAAAAATCAAACGTGTTTTTTCAGTTGGTATGATCAATAGGTCATATCTCCAGATTACCAGTTAACAACTGCGCCATTTTTTTTCCATAATGAAAACATCATGATGTTTTTATGATCAAGAAATTAGAAGGAAGTTTTCTTGTTATTTTGAAATAAAAATCTTACATGTTTTTTTCAAAACACTTTACTTTAAAATCAACTTTTGAAACTTAAATTTGAGATTCATTCAGCATCATACTTCACAAGCAAATGAAAATGTATCCAAATGTATACAAGCAATTGAAATGTATTTATTATATTCAAATACTTAATGGTAGTTTTATATTGTTCTATTGCTTGCATGCTTTGGTAGTGAAAAGTCGCTGCATAATTATTTTACTCTTCAGTAATTATTTGCTAGCCACTCCATCAACCGATAGGAATTACGATAAAGTAAACTGAAATGTCTTTAAATATACTTTCATTCATAGTTTGACAAAAAAAGACTCGCGAGCTCTTGGTGGTTGGAAAAATTTTATATTTGGTTTCCATTATTCTGAAATCTACGCAACATTTTATAATTTGTTATCAAATGAAAGCATAAAAATTTCATGAATAACAATCTTTATTTCTACGATGTTCCGACAGTGGCAACAAAAGGTTTTTCAAAATAGGGGTTAGGGTTATAGGTAAGATAACCAATCGGGGAGAAGAACAATAAGAAGCATTTTGAGCTATATCAAACAACGTAGAACGATGCTAATTTCAAATACATAGTTTAGTTGACTATGTCAAAAGGATAGCAAATGCAAGTTTTAAATTGAAAACTTGAGAAAGTTCTCCCTCACAACCCATGACCCCTTTTTTAAGTGGAATGGTTCCCGAGCGCTGGGCGCGGTTTTCACGGACGGACAGTATGAGTAATTTTTTTTCAGCGCCCCCTAGTGAATTTGCTAGAAGGAATGAGTGACTAATTTATGAGAATGAAAAAAACTTAAAGTGATTTTATTCGACCCCTCAACATTCTCTCATCACCCGTTGGGATCGGTAACGCTTACCTTGAGAAGCACTAGATAGTATTTATCTAGCCTGTTTTTCTATCTTTCTAAGATCTTCCCTTTTCTTTTATCAAATCCATGATTTACTTCTCATTTCAAAGCTTATCGTGCCGACGAAAAGCGAAGAATTGACCCACAATCTGTAAATTGTTTTTTTTTTTTTTTTTGACTGAAAAACATATTTTTGTTTGTTTACTACATATTACTACAGTGAATAGCATCCGAAATTCGAGACGCATTGGTGTCTTTGGATAGAGCGTCGTGCTTAGAAGAGGAAGAGTATGAGTTTGAAACCGGGCCGACAAATATCGTTTCAATTGGTGTTTTCTTCAGAAGAAATCAAATCACGCTTTCCATCATTATTATACTATTTTTCAAATGCGTTTTCTCTCTATCTTTCTTTTTTTCTCTTTTTTGTGGTTACAGAACCTTACAGAAACCTTCTTCACTAATATACCCTTCTTGTCTAATGGCTTGAAGAAGTAATTCTCTCTGCTGCCTACTATTATTAAGGCTCTTTCATATCTTTGCTTTAAAAAATCTTCATTTGCAACCACTTCCACTGCTGTAACGAAAAGCATCTGTATCCCCTTTATGTTTTGAGAGGCAAATTGAAATAGATCATGTGCATTTAAAATCTGTCCTTCGACAGTTCTTTGAAGACTTGCCCTTGTTGCAAGCCGTTTTATTGTGCCCCCTACTCCATCGCATGCATTCTTGCCATGACTCGTGGCAAAGAAATGCCATTCAGCTGCCATGTCGTGGTCTTCCTTGTGATAGCATAGTTTTTTTTTTTTTTTTTTTTTTTAATTTTACGAAGTTTTTAAACTTATCGAAAACTTGATTTTTAAAGAAATTTGTTTCAAAAATTCAATATTTTTTTTTAAATTTCAGAACAACAAAAAACAGCCTTCTAATATCTTGATCATAAAAACATTATGATGTTTTCATTTTAGAAAAAAAATGGCGCAGTTGTTAACTGGTAATCCGGAGATATGACCTATTGATCATACCAACTGAAAAAACACGTTTGATTTTTTTATTCCAAAACTACAAAAAGCACCCTCCCAATTTTTTATACATAAAAAGGGTATGATGTTGTCATAACAGAAAAAAAGTGTCGTGCATTTCTTAGTTGGTAGTCCGGAGATATGACCTATTGATCATACCAACTGAAAAAACATACTTGAATTTTTTATTCCAAAACAACAAAAAACACCCTTCCAGTTTTTTATACATAAAAAGTATATGATGTGGTCATCACTGAAAAAAAAAATTGAGCAGTTCTTAGTTGGTACTCCGGAGATATGATCTACTGAACATACCAATTGAAAAAACACAAAATCTGACTTCAGACGATCATTGGCAAAATTCTATTTTTCAGAATCTCATTTTTGTCACTAATATTGAAGGAGAAAATAATTAACTTTAAAATGATACGTAAACTGGCTTAATTGAATGAAAAATGAGGAAGTTATAGAGCTTTTTCAAAATGCATACCAAAAATAAAAAAGCAAAAATTCTGAAAAAAATCAAAATTTCAAAAAATTCTACAACCCTAAATTTTTATTCAAAAAATCTAAAAAAATTAATTTGAGTTTATTTTATAGGTATCTATCCGTAAAAAAATATTGAACAAAATCCGAGACATGACGGCACATAGCCTTAGGCGATTTGACGTGTAACGACCCCAGTATCATTCTCGCTCAGGACTTCGTCGGAGCTTGAGAATAAAATTTATGTCAAGTAACGCGTGTCTATAAAAGCCACGAGGAAATAGGAAGAAACGTCTCTGAAAACTTGATTCGAGGGCAATAAAAACAGAAATAAAGACTAAGAATGCTCATTATTTCTGAATGACGACATTGACACTGCTCTACTATCAACTGTCATATTCGAGTTCTTATTGCGCTATAAATGAGGTGCTTGTTGCAGGAGAAAAATCAGGACAGCTTAAGCATTTAAAATCGACCTCGTTACTTTAGTGGACGGAAAATATTCTTGCTGATCGTTTTTCTTTTCTAATTGACCACGAGCACTTTCTTTTTGGATAATTTTTTTACTTTTAATTTCAACACTATTAACTGCACCTTTTTCTTTTTTTAATTACTTATTTATTTTTATCTACATTTTTTTATTTTAATTATTTATTGATTAATTTATTTTTTAAAAATTTATTTATTATCATTTATTTGTTCATTTGTTTATTTTTTATTCATTTCTTTTGTTTATTAATTTATGCATTTTTTTTCTTCTTTTTCAAAATATAAATTTTTATATTTTATTGTATTTTTTCATTATCTTCATGTAAATATTTTACTTATATTCTTATTCTTTTATTTATTACTAAGCAGAATTATTTTTCATCTGTATGTACCAAAATTGAATGCTTCTCCAGTGGGTTGTTTTGTAAATTTTCACGTACGTTATCCCA
This sequence comes from Uloborus plumipes, assembly GCA_038373865.1. Lineage (NCBI taxonomy): Eukaryota > Metazoa > Arthropoda > Arachnida > Araneae > Uloboridae > Uloborus > Uloborus plumipes. The sequence continues at coordinate 65,652 of JAXGGA010001693.1, forward strand.
TAATTTGTAAAATTTAACGTTGTTGAAAAAATACATATGATGGCGTATTTAGAAAAAAAAACTAAAAATTAATATAAAGCAGTGAGTAACCCCCCCCCAAGCAAGGGCGAAGGCAGGAACATGCAATACACCGCCAACTCGATCATTTCGATCCATGAAAAACATGAATCGAAATGACCGAGTTGGCGGTGTTTTGTATAAAAATTAATGTTCTGAAATTTAACTACAAAATGATAGCAATTAAAATAGAGAACTAATATGTTAATTTTTGTGTTGATAAAACTATTAGAAATGTAATAATTTTAAACAAATGAAGTGAAAAATGCAGGGCTTGCAAATTACGCACCACGAACAGATTTTTTCCGCCCGATTATTTTTTTGTTTTTTAAATTTCATAATATGTTTACATTTGAGCACTTTTAATGAAAACTAAGCCCAGACAATCTTAAAAAACCAACACAGAACGCTTAGTTAATGCCCTGAAGGCTAAACACTTAAGGGGGATACTGCTTTTTGACGGCTCAAAAAAAAAAAAAAAAAAAAAAAAATCGATTTTTTGAAGATTTCTTTTCGGATAAAGAAAAGGTCGAGCGAACTTTCTAGGTTATTTTATTACATATCCGAACATGGGGAAAAACATTTTTTTCAGAAAAAATATTCGCATGCAATCGATTTTAATGCACTTTCATGCAACTGCTGTTTCCAATCGGCTGGACAGATGGAGCTCGTCATTTTTATCTGAAGCAAAAATTAAAAAAACAAGTACCATTTTAATTTTCATGCATTTTTCTTCCATCTGAACTAAAACAATTCCCGAAAAAAAACAAGAGGTATCCTTAGCAGCAGGGGTGCCCCCCCCCCAAGCTCAATGGCGCAAATCCCCCCCCCCCACACCCAACCCCTAGAAAAAAAACTTTACACAACCTGTGCTTTTTTATTTCTATTTTTGCCCTTCTTTTTTATTTGATCTTTTTAAACATTATTTATTCATTTTTTAAAAATTATAACTATTATTATTTTTTACATATTATTTCATTTTTTTAAAACACTAATTTTGCGCAGAATAGTATCGTTTTTTTCCCTTCCAGACATTTCAATCGCACACACACACACAAAATAAATAAAGAAATAAAAGAAATTAAAAAATAAATAAAGTAATGAATAATTTAAATTGAAAAAAAAATCAGCAAATAATTTAAATTAAAAAAAATCAGCAAATTATTTAAATTAAAAAAAAACAGCAAATAATTCAAATTAAAAAAATGATTTTTTTTAAAAGTAAATAAATAAATAAATTAGTTTAAAACATCCCCCCAAAAAAATTTTGTTGCGCCATAATTCCCCCCAGTGGGCACCCCTGCTCAGCAGTTTTTTTTTTCGCAAGCTGAGACGATTTTTTTAAATAGGACTTTTTTTTCAAACCTGAGAAAAGTATTCAAATTTTATAATTTTTTTAGTTATTTTTCGTTAATATTCGAGGCGGATTTTTAAAGTCAGTACCGTGTTGTTGTTACTTATGCCACTCGGGAACCCGAGCCCGAATAGATGCATCTACCCGGTTTTGAGGCGAAATAGATACGGCTTCCCTTTTTACGAGCATCATTATGGTGGAAGTCCGATTTTAGCTCAACACACAAGCCATAAGACCCGTTTATAGGGCAGGCAGCCATTCATAATAGTCATTCACACAGAGGAAGGACAAGGACAGGAGAGAGGGAAAGTACATCCATGCCTGAGTCGGGATCTGAACCCGGGGCCACCGCATCACGTCAGACTCCTCTGCCCACTAGACAAGGTAGTCGACGTCAGTACCGCTTTAGTACAAATAAAAAATAAGCAGGGATATCTTTGCAATTATATTTTTATGTGAAAGCCCGTACCTAAAACTATTTTTTTACATAATTGCCACCAATATTAAGGCACTTATCCTGTGGTAAAATCAGCTTTTGAAGTCCCTCTTCTAAGAAATCTGCCGCCTGCTTTGTCAGCCACTGCATCACGGTCATTTTGACATCATCATCATTTTCGGGGCGCTGGCCGCCGAAGGGGCTGCTGAAGATTAAAATACAGGTGGTAGTCACTGGGAGTTAGATCTGGCCTGCTTCTGCATCAAATCTTCATTGATGACTGAAGGTCGTTCACTCCGTTTCTCATGGAGCACAATGGAAAGTCTATCTTTGAACGAACGCTTGGACCCACTTCCTTACCATTAATGTTTTCACCACATACTGAAGAAATCTAGCAATGAATATTGAAGCAAATTGTATAGAAAAGTAGTTTAAGGTGTGGGCTTGCATTTAAAAATAAAATTGCAAAGACATCTCTGCCTGTTTTTTATTTATACTAAAACGGTTCTTACTTTAAAAATATGCCTCGTAGAAGAAAAATGTATGGAAACTAAAACGGTGCTTGTTTTTACTTTCTTCTATATCTATATATATAAAGACGACGGTGTTCGTTTGTCGTTTGTACGTTTGTAACCGCTGGCCAGAAGCCCCCACAGCACCTACAGACCTGAAACTTGGCTCAAAAATTCGAACGTACCCCGCCCTCGTGCACCTCGAAGCCCAAATTTTTAATTTCGAATTAGTTATTTTTAAATTAATTAATTAGTCTCATTTTTGGTGTATCCGCCATAATTGAGGGGGGAAAACCTTCCCCCACCCCAAAACATTATATATCGTTGGAAAGGGGTTTTTTTTCTGAAAAAGAAAAGTTTTAGCGCGTTTCTGTCCGTTAATTAGGACAGGAGATATTAATTAATCAAATTTAGTCAATTTTCAAGGCCTAACTCTACGCAGAACTGAAACACTAGAGCCATTTTCCTGATCAGCTGCTCTTTTGTCCCTGAAGTTACTTTGTGGTTTAAATTTGCGTATAGATTTAAGCCTTGAAAATTTATTCAATTTGATTAATTAATATCTCCTGTTACTTACTTAACTTTCTGTCTCTTATATTTATTTGGCGAATTGATTTAAACTTTAACATGACTTTAAGTGGAATTTAAAAGGTTGTGGAGCGCATTTGAACTAAAGGATATAATATTTTTTCTTCAGAGGAGGTTAAAGTGAATTTAAATTTATTAAGTTGACTTCCTCAAAATTCGGGGTTCCCGAAAATGTCACAATGGAACTATCATTGTTAAAAATTTAGGGATGGCTTATCAGTTCCTCTTCGCATTTGGCGTCGTAAAGTTTGGCGACAATCAGGAAATTTACCAAACCTCCCATCCAGTGAAACACTACTTTCTCCAACTCAAAGAAAAATAAAACGGTCTGGGAAGGAACAGTAGTTGTTTGCAATTTAAAGCGTATTTTATTGCATGTTTAAAACATGTATTTAATGCCGCCATCACTAAATTTTTAATAATAATAGTTCCATTCTGACATTTTCTGTAACACCGCTATTCAGTTAACCGGGAAATTTTCCAAACTTCCCGGCCAGCGAAATCTTGATTATTTGAGAGTCACTGTTAGATTGTAATCACTTCAAAGAGATGGTACGAAAGACATTATATTTCTTTCCTTTTAATGTTCACATTAAAATCATGGAAGAATGGTTGTAGCTGATCTACCTGATACAATCGGTTCCCTATGTTAATAAATTTAGATTTGGCGACCAATTTTACATTGAAATTACGGTTAAATCGGTGAATTATATTAAATTTCAAGGGCAATATTGCTGTGTTCGTTGAGAGTTTTCGAAAATCTTGGCTCTACAGTTGTGTCAAAAGTTCCATTGAAACGTAAAAATTTCGCTAAAAATAAATAAGTTCCTCACACACACACGAAAAGAAGAAAAAAGTCTTTAAAACTAAAATAATCCTCGCATTGAACACTACAAACTGAAATGGCATTAAAAGTGTCATCAATATATTTTAAAAGGTCGTGGTGCACATTTGAATTAAAGAATATAATAATTTTACTTAAGAAGGTGGAGTGAATTTAAATTTATTCAGTTGACTTTCTTTACTTTTTTGCACGGGCATCGCCGTGCGGGTACTGCTAGTCTAATATATAGAAGTATTGGTTTCGTGAAAATTTTCGAATGTCGAATTTTGACGGATTTGCACGTTTTGAGGTGCGCTGAGTCCATTTCAACCATTTTTGGAAAATGTCTGTCTGTGTGTCTGTGTGTGAGTCTGTATGTGTGTGACCAGTTTTTGTGGCCGCGCTAGAGCAAAAACTACTGCATGAAATCCAACAAAAATGTTTGCACATATGTACCACCATGTGAACTGGTGCACCTGACTTTGTTTAGCGAATTCCTCCAAGGGGGGTGGAGCAATCGCACGTGTTCTGCGCGGAGGTGATTGCTATATCTCAGGAAGTAACCAGCGGAATCAAACGAAAATTGGTCCATAGGTAGACCCTACTGAGTACAGGAGCTGATTCAATTTGTTTGTCTATATCTTGAAGGGGGATGGAGCAATCTCACGTGTTCTGCGCGGGGGTGACTGCTATATCTCAGGAAGTAACCGGCGGAATCGAACGAAAATTGGTCCATAGGTAGACCCTATTGAGTACAGATGCTGATTCAATTTGTGTGTCAATATCTCAAAGGGGTGGAACAATCGCACGTGTTCTGCGCGGAGGTGATTGCTATATCTCAGGAAGTAACAGGCGGAATCGAACGAAATGTGGTCCATAGGTAGACCCTATTGAGTACAAGTGCTGATTCAATTTGTGTGTCAATATCTCAAAGGGGGGTTGAGCAATCAAAAGTGCTTATTTTGTCATTGCACCTACTGTATCTCGGGAAATATTGCTGCGATTTGAATGAAATTTGGAATAACACTAACCCAATATGGCAGCAAGCATCGATTAAATTTTGGCGCCCATCGCCCCAGGGGGAGGGTGGGGTGATTTTTGCGCTTGGTCAACAACAATGCGAAAAATTAATTCATTAAAAAATCGCTTTCGCGCTATTTAATTATCAAAACATCTGAAAACTTTCAATGATTTGAAATTTTTTACTGTTGCCAATTTCTTTTTACTAACAAATAAAATGTTTGCAATTAATCAAAACAAGGCTTTTGCAATGATTTCCAATTTCGCTCATTGATTCTGCATTTGCAGGGGTTTTTCGATAATTGGGAAATTGGAGCTGTCTCCAATTATTCGGGCGAGTACGTATTTTATTTTGTAACCGGAATTCATAAGATAGATATAGAAGAAAGTTTCGTGACGGCCACGACAGCTAGTTTTTTTTTTTTTTTCAGACGAAAAGGACGAGCTCCATACGACGCCGATTGAAAAACAGCGGTTGCACGAATATTTGTCTCTAAAATTCCCCCCCCCCCCCCATGTTCAGACATGTAATAAAATAAGTACAAATCTTCACTAGACTTTCCCTTTTTATTTAGTCCAAAAAAAAATACCCCCAAAAAAATCGATTGTTTGAGCCTTCTTTGAAACTGGAAGCTAACCGTATGCAAATTCTGAACACTTTTCAATTTTTTAAACATTTCATCTTTTAATATTTGTTTATTTCACTTAAATTATTTATTTATATCTTCTCTAATATGTGTGTAGTCATATCATGTGAATATTACTGTTAGAGCAACCGAAAATTTCACAGAAATTTCCTGCTATTTTAAAAGAAGTTGTTCATTGCTTGTACTCGGATACTACTGAACCCCTGGTTCATCAAAAATTATATTCAAGCAAAGGAAACAACGACTCAAGTACTAACTTCAAAGATTTTATTTTTCGAACAGCAACTTTTTCAAAATGTGAGATGAGATCTGTTAAGTTTTAGATATCTGCGCGTTTTTAATATTTGCATTGCCACTTTTTAGTTTAAGAATTATTTTTGTGGCTTCTCTTAATCTTTCAAACCACTTTCAAACTTAACATCCTCCCACCTTTTGATTATGCATTATAATCAAAACTTTAAACTCATTGCCAAAACATTATAATAAATACGCCAAACAATGTAAAATATAAATAAACAAACATAACTAGAGCGCTATAGACAGCCGCATCAGATTAGTTCACACTTTGATCCAATCCTTAACTTTACTTCAAATTCATTGTTGCAGGTAGGTTACCGAAAAAGTTTTGCACATGCTAGCTTGCAATCCGTGCGCAATATTGCTCACGTGAAATACCAAACGGATTCTGCAAAAGACCACTCAAACACAATCGCGCTGGATCAATGGTGAACTATCTTGATGCGCTCGTATATAGGGCCTACATAACCAAACATTGTCAGTTACAACCCCTTTCGGAATTTTATCTCCTTCTGACTGGACACTTCGTATGGTATTAAAATTTTCATTGTCTCCAGTGCAACTGGCTGGGGTGGGAAAATCACTGGCAGAAGAAATTTCTAAAGGGTAGATACGTTGGATAGGGCGGAGTAACTTTGAGTGTGATGTTTGCACCCTAACAAGCCGAACACGTCCATCCTTCCCAGGGATAAGTTCTGCTACTCGTCCCAGTGGCCAGTTGATTCTTTTTACATTGTCTGCGCCAATCAGCACAATATCGCCAACTGCGATATTACGGGTGTCTTTACGTTTTTTCCTCTGTATAAGCAGTCCCAGGTATTCACTTCTGAAGCGGTTCCTCAAGTCTTTTTGGAGATTTTGTCTGTACTTAATCCTTCTATTTAAGCTCTGGTGATCAACAGCATCAACGTCTGGTGTGCTCCATTCCTTAATGTCTTGAAGGAATGACGAAGGTGATAAAGGGAGTAATTGTTGATCTTCAGACTGGTTATGTAAGAGGTCGAGAATTCATTAATGCTTCACAATCACATAGGATAGTAGCCATTTCTTCATAACGTAACTCTGCTCGACCTAAAACCCTTTTTAAGAGGTCCTTCAAAATTCGGATCAAGCGCTCCCACCAACCTCCCCACCAGGAAGCGGAGGTGGGTTAAATTTCCAATCAATAGATCTTACAGCTCCCTATTTAACTATTTTATTCCAGTCTAAGCCCCGAAGTAAATTGGCAGCTCCAGTGAAGTTTGTCCCATTGTCGAGGTACATGGTTGAACATCTATCCCGTCTTGCAACAAATCTTCGGAATGCCATTAAAAAGGCTTCAGTAGATAAACTGGTTACAAGTTCCAGATGTACTGCTCTGTAAATAGCACAGATGAAAAGCAGTACCCAAGATTTCTGGCCTCCTTTGAGAAACAATGGTCCAGTTGCATCCACTCCTGTGATTTGGAAAACTGCAGCGTCTCGAACTCTATTTTCTGGCAAAGGTGCGGAATCGGTTTCTAATTTCTGTGAAGAGAAACGTTTGCAAATGACACACTTCTGAATAACTTTCCGCATGGTTCTTCTTCCGTTTAAAATCCAAAATTTTTCTCGTATTAAATTTTGCAAAATTTGTAGACCACAATGTAAATTACTCTTATGGTAATGGTCTATGAGCTTTAGTACGACTTTGTGACTTGAGGGTAAAAGCATTGGTTTTCTGAAATCTTCTGTATCTTTTCTATTTATGATTTGTGTCTTTATTCTCAAGATTTTATCTTCATCTTCAAAAACAGCCAAACACTTAAATCTTTTGTCGTCGCACCCATCAAAAGATTCTTGTTGAATCATCTTAACTAATTTCAATTCTGCTTTTTGAAATTCTTCAAAACTAAGTTCTCCGCAAGTCCTTTCTTCTTTTCTAGACAAGCAGTTATGTTTGAATCTTAAAATCCAACCCACTAAACGTACTATCTGTTGGTATTTAGAAAAATATGAATATATCCCATTGTTTTGGATATTAGTTTCAATATTGGTCATCGATTTTGTATTTTTTAACTTTTCTTTCAATATTTCTTCTTCATCGATGTCTTTATCTATGTTCTGATGATGCCATAATTCTTTAGGTTTAGTTAGCCATTGTGGACCCTCCCACCATCTAAGTGATACAAGTTGGGATGCTGTGCAGCCTCTCGAAGGCAAATCTGCTGGATTTAATTCAGTAGCTACATGATTCCAAGAAGAAGGAGAAGTTAGTTTTCTTATTTCTTGTACTCTGTTTCGAACAAATACTGACCAGTTTTCTTCTCTTTGTATCCATGCTAGTACAGTAGTTGAATCGCTCCAGTAGTAACATTCTATTTCTTTCCAATTCAATGCTTCTAGTACTGAATCTGTTAACCTTGCTCCCACCAAGGCAGCTAAGAGTTCCATACGTGGAATTGTACCACCTCTTAAGGGAGCTATTCTGGATTTAGCAGCTAGGAAAGATAGTTTGACAGAATCTTCTTCTTCCAATCTCAAAAATACTACAGCTGCATACGCATCCTTGCTGGCATCACAAAAAGTGTGCATTGTACAATTTTTCAAATTTTCTCCTGTAACATTTTTCCATCTTGGGATATTAATGTGTTCGAGGCTCTTTAGTTCTTTAAACCATTGTAAGAACTCTTTCCTCAGAATACCAGTAATTTCAGTGTCCCAGCCTATATCCATCTTCCAAGTTTTTTGGAGTACTAACTTCGGGCAGAGCATAACTGGGGCGGTGTATCCAATGGGGTCGAACACTTTATGAGCTACTGAAAGTATAACTCGTTTTGTTATTTTCTCAAGGTCCAATTCTTTCACCCAACTCATATTAACTTTCAATGAATCAAGCTGACGATTCCATTTCAGGCCTAACACTGGTGTTTCTAAGTCATGTTCAGAGTTGTATTCTTCCGTGTATTCCCAATCTCTAAGAAGAAAACCACCTAGTAACATTAATTCGTTGGACTTGGAAATAAACGCATTTAGATCATTCTGACTGTCTAAACTAGCCACTACATTATCAACATAAAAGCTTTTTTGTAGTATCTTCTTAAATTCAGAGTCAAATCCTTCAGTATTTTCAATATGGTAATCTATCACAGAAGAGAGCAAAAAAGGGCTGCTTTTGACGCCAAAAACTACTCTTGCATGACGGAAGACTTTAAGAGTTTTCTTTTCTAAATTTTTCCACCAAAGGAAACGCAAAAAGTCTCTATCTTCTTTGGAAACACTTATTTGCAAAAAAGCTTTTCTTATATCTGCGGTGACACCAAATTTCTTTTCTCTAAATCGTATCAGAATATCCGGAATAAGTTCAATTAGATTAGGCCCACATTGCAAGCACTGGTTCAATGAAGGATAGTTTTTCATTTTTGCAGATGCATCAAATACTGGTCGAATAGGAGTAGAACTACTTTCCTTTATTACAGGTCGATGAGGCATATAATTTCCATATGCAGATATTTCATTCGGAGGAACTTCCTCAATGATTCCTTCATCAAGCCATTCCTGAAAAACCTTATCATATTTGTCATATAAGTCGCGAGATAAAAGTTTTTCAGTTGTAAAATCAAGTCGCTTTTTTGCAAGGATAAAGTTGTCAGGGAGAGGAGAACTGTCATCAGACCATGGAAAGCAGACTTCGTAACGTTTATCTTCATTTATTTTCACTGTTTCTCTAAAGTGTTCTTTAGTTTTTAAATCTTGCTCAAGTTTTGACTTTTTCTCTATGGGATCTTTAATTCCGATGACATCTAGCTTCCAGAGATCCGAAATTTCAGCCTCCTTTACAATGACGTTACTGACATAGCTAAGTTCACTTTTTCAGCATTTTTTTGAGGGACTTTTCCCATCAATGTCCAACCGAGATGAGTTTCCACTGCAACTAAACCCGATGACAGTACTTTCCTTTTGCCTGTCAGAAGTTTTCCTAAAATGTCTGCACCGATAAGAACTTGTATTGGAGCACAAGAGGCGTTTGCATCAGTTAAAACAATACCCAGATCTTTCAGCTCATCCAACCAAGGTCCGTTTTTTACAGGTGTCACACTGTCACATATAACAGGTTGATCCAGTACTTCAAAATTGCAAGAGAAGCTCCCATTTAATTGCTTCAACTTTATTTTATAACAGTTGTGTTTCAATTCCCGAGTAGAAACTCCGCCAAATAAAGAGTGTATGATGGTCTCTTGGCGACAAATTGAATACTTCATTTCTTCAGCAATATTCTTCAGAATATAAGAGTTTTGGGAACCAGAATCACAGAGAACGCGCACTGTCTTCTCTTTTTCAGATGAAAGAAGCTTGGCTTTAAAAGTTTGAAGAAATACCTTTGGATTTGAATTTAAATTTGACAGATTTACATCATTTCCGAGAGGATATTCTACCTCTTCTTTCTTCTGACTTGTCTTGTTGGAGTGAAGCTGGTCACACATTAATGGAACATGTTTTTCACTACAGATTACACATTTTAAAGGAACTCTACATTTTCTAACGGAATGTCCAGGAAGAAGGCAGGCGAAACAGCAATTTTTGTCTCTTACAATCTTCTGTTTTTCTTCTAGCGACAGTTTTTGAGCATTGAAACATTCAGCACTAGCATGTTTTCCATCACAAAATATGCATTTGTTTTTCTTTATCTCTGGAGTCTTAGTGGAAGTCAGCAGCGCGGAAGCAGTAGGTGTTTTGACCCTTTGAGGCTCAAAGTTCTTCTTTTTTCTGTGCTCCTTCGCGTCTTCATTTTTCGTTAAGCCAAAACCAGACATAGCTAAAGATATTCTTTCTTCTCCTTCTACCTCCCCCTTGAGGAATGACATCAAATTATCCAAGCGTTCTTTTGGATCTTTTGCAGAACTTGAAGAAGGACTTCTATTCCAAGCTTTCAGAAATTCTTCATCAAAGCATGATTCAACCATTGGATAGAGAATAGACGCACATTTATCTGTTGTTTCAAGAGCTCTTAAATATGATTCAAGTTTATCGTAGAGAGATGTTGGCGATAACTTTTGGTTAGATTGCACCGATATAATTAATTTTAGTAACTCCCGTACGTAAACTTCTACCAAAATGTCCTCCCTTCCAAAACGGGTTTTTAAGCTATCGACAGCTTTTGAATAATTTTCTCCTGTCGGGGGAAAACTTTCCACTACCTCTCTTGCTCTGGAACCGATGATAGTGGCTTGGACTAAATATTGAAATTTATTTTCTGGAGCAATGTCGGAATCTTTGTCAATATGTTCAAATTGGCTCCAAAATGGAAGCCAGTCTTTCAAATCGTCGCCAAATTGTCGAAATTGTAATTTGGGCAACGTAAACTTTTTCTTTGAGCTGTTAGCTTCTGGAATTGGCTGATTCAACACATACGAATTTTGAGCTTGTACTTGAATTCTCGCCAACTCCAACTCATTATTTAGTTTTATCTTTTCTAGTTCAAGTTCTCGCTCTTGTACCAACTTCAATTTTTCTAGTTCGAATTCTCGCTCTCGATCTTGTTGTTTATCAAATTTCAATAACTCGAGCTCTTGTTGTTTATTAAACTTCGATAACTCGAGCTCCTGTTCATGTAATTTAAGTCTTTCTGCTACGGCATTTTCTAAAATCTCTTTAACAAAATCTGGATCCTTTTCGTATACTTCACTGTTTAAAATTAAGTCCTTCAAATCAGTAATTTTTGCCGTTGGTAACACAATTTCGCCAATTTCTTCAGCCACGAGCTTTAAATCTTCTTTCTTAATTGCTTTCACAGATAAAAACATATTGAAAGTTAGGCTTACTTTCCTTTCGCGGACGCCAAATGTTAGAGCAACCGAAAATTTCACAGAAATTTCCTGCTATTTTAAAAGAAGTTGTTCATTGCTTGTACTCGGATACTACTGAACCCCTGGTTCATCAAAAATTATATTCAAGCAAAGGAAACAACAACTCAAGTACTAACTTCAAAGATTTTATTTTTTCGAACAGCAACTTTTTCAAAATGTGAGATGAGATCTGTTAAGTTTTAGATATCTGCGCGTTTTTAATATTTGCATTGCCACTTTTTATTTTAAGAATTATTTTTGTGGTTTCTCTTAATCTTTCAAACCACTTTCAAACTTAACAATTACCTTTTTTAAATGTTTCTTTATTTTTTTTTTTCAAATGCAATAATTGTAAACAAAAATTATTTTCAAATGAATTTTGATTTATTGAGATAATAAGAGTTAGCAACGAAATCTGATGAAAAAGTAATGTTTTCCTGCAAAATATTGACTTTATATTTCATTCAATATTTACTTCTAAATGTTGAATAAATATAGTGAAAATGCATTATATTATTCTTACTACAACACTTGCTAATGTTTAATGATTAAAAATAAAAGTATACAATATTCACATGTGAAATCAATTCATGTATATTGGAAAAGTTATAAACAAATGATTTAAGTGAGCTAAAAAATCTAATAATGTCTAAAAATCAATGCAACTCATTGAAAACTTGAAAAGTGTGCAGCTTTAAATCCACTGATGTATTTTTCACAACAGTCAGAAGGCTGCACTCATGCAACATGCAATAAATTAAAACTTTTTCACGAAGATATTTGATTTTCACAGAAAAATCCCTAAAATCCAGCAATGACCTGGACGTTTCGGAATTTTTTTACAGCATAGGATACCAAATACAAATACAATTGCGAGTACCAGCTACAGACTCTGGACCTAGCAAGGCTGCTCCTTGCCAATTTATATTCCCAATGACTATCAATAGCGCCTCTTATAGCTATCTACTCCCTTGCTCATTGCCGCCTCTTCCGGTAAACTGTTCCAAGTTCCCACTACCCCCAAAATAATAATTCTTCCTTATTTCCTGGTTAGCTTGAGGTTTGAATAACTTGAAACAATGTCCCCTTGTCCTGCTTTCCGTGCAAAAATCTAACCCTATAACACCTTTCATTTTGATAATCTTAATCCATTTATGCCCAAGTTTTTTTTAACAATTTTTTTCAATTTTTATCTGCTTAAAACTCTAGCTTGGAATGTTTTGCATACATTTTAGGCATAAAATAGATCGCCGTTGCCATACTTATTAAGTTATTTAATTTTCCTGTTTATGGGACACTCGGCAGATATGTGCGCAAAATACGACCTTACTTGACTTTACTTTTAAAAAGTAACATTACAGAAGGCATCTGTGATCAATTTTAAGCAAATCATTTTAAAATAGTTTAATTTTATGAAAAAAAAAAAGCTCGCAAAAAACACTTAACTTTCTGCGGCTACCCATGCTGGATCGTTGCTTGACTGATTTGTCTGAAAATAGCTGTCAATAAATAAACTGTGGTTCTCTCTGGTTTTCTCAAGAAGAAAGACTATTTAAGTTGTGAAAAACAGCTTTAGTTAAATGATATACCCATTACAGGTTTTTTGTATGCAGTAACTAACAAGCGTCCCGTTTTTAGGCTACTGGGCATAAATGAGTTATTAAACAATTGAATCGTGTCCCAACCATGGGAGCCCATATGCGAAATCTTAAGGGGGGGCTCAGATATTTTCCTCATAGTTTACAGTTAGAAGATATAAAAATGTGTGTGTGTGTGTGTGTTTGATTTACTAAGAATATGAAAATACTAGACTCGTTAAGTAATAAATTTTCGTAATTTACTCTGACGTAATTCTTTTTGAGATTACTAAACACATTTTGACCGCTTACAGATAATGCATGTGCGTCGCTAGGCCGCATCCAGAAAAAAATTACGGGAAGGGCTTACTTCGCACAAAGGCCGAACGCACACATTTTTGTGTATTATGAGTCTTTTTCTTACTGATTCCTCCGTCCCCTTGCTGTTTTTCTTGTACGTTTTTTTTTTTTCTTTAATTGTTTGTTTTGACCTTTATTGGGGTAGGGGTACCAAAAGAAAGATGCAATGAACTCTTTTAAGTGGGGTAGAATATTCGTAATTTTGGGTGGGGTCCGGAGGTCCTCCCCCGGGGAAATTTTTGAAAAAAAGTTTTCCAATTTTGCATTATGAGGCCTTGTATGGGGCAATTGGGACTTCAAAATATGTTGGAAATTAGTTAAGCAAAAAATTTTTAAATGTCCTGCATTCTTTTGTAAATTAAGATCAATCGAAATATTTTTTCTTCTTTTTTGTAGTTTAACAAACGATTAACTTTAATCGACAGACAGGAAGAACAAGGGAGGAGAAAAGATAAACACGACATCACTTGCTTACATCGATTTTCAGTTTAGTTACACAGTAGTTTTTGATCAGTTTCCCAACTCACCGCCTGAAACAGCACTTAATAGTAAAAAATGACCAATAGTATAAAACGCATAAAATCCTTTAAAAGAAATAGTGCATAGATTTAAAAAATGATTAGCGAAAGAGTAATATTCAGGTCATTCAGTTTATTCATAATTTATTTATTCGATAAGAAATACAATTGAAACATTTTTCAAGTTGTTTCAAAAAGGTATTTAATGATTTTCGAAGATTCTAGAACAGGGCTGGGACCGTCTCCTCCCCCCCCCCCCCGAAACCCGAAATGTTTTGTAATGTAAATAAGAAAAAAAAGTTTTTTTTTTTTTTTCTAAAAGCCAAAAAAAGCCTCGTTATCTAGCCATCTTCAGATCAGCCCACTCTTTATTGTAACCGCTAGTCCGCAAACATGGGGGAGTTTCCCATGCAAATGCTTCGTCAGTTGACATACGCGAATCTGCCTTTGTTTTTCTATGGATGAATGTAGGAAGAGACACAATGTTATAATTCTGAAGGCACTTTCAGTGCAGATTAAGAGTTATTAAAATTTGGCATTTTTAATAACTTATTCATTGATGGATGAAGAAGAAATGTTTTCCGCATAAATAGTACTAAAAGCAAAAAAAGTACCAATTTCCAAGGGGGGGGGGCTCGAGCCCCCCCTTATGGGCGCCCATGGTCCCCACTGATTCTCCTTTTGCTCAAGACTATACCTATTAAGCATTCTAAGTCCGGAATCATAGTTTAAATTAGAATATCTATACACAAACTTTGTAGCTTTCCTTTGTGCCCTTTCCAATAAATTAATATCCTTCTTAAGATAAGGGGACCAAAACTGAACAGCATACTCTCCAAATGAGGTATTACCAAACTTTTATATTAAGTCAGAAGAACAGTCGTATATTTTCACTATAAAATTGCATTTTTATATTCACTGACAACAATTATGATTGCAGAGCTCTGTAGAACCTTTTTATTTATTGCTATTGATTGTTCCGATGTTATGTTTATGATACTATACACCTTTTTATTCCGTGTAAAACCTTTACCTGAAATACATTAAGGAATTTTTTTTCGAAACGCTTTTAGTATCCCCAATTAAAAAGAAATGTCTACGCGTATTATGCCAAATTGCTCAAGGCAGAATAGTTTCGTTGAAAGTTTTATTATTTTCCTGAAAGGAAAAATGTGTTTGGATTACTAGAGCTTTATTCCGCTGCTTTTCAATTTCCATTTTTCAAACTAATAGCTCCATGAAATTCAATTTTCTTCCTCTTCTGATCTCGTTCTAAAGGGAAAGTATTCGAAGCTTGAATTAAATGCTATCAAAATAGCATCTGCTTCTTACACCAGCTGTGTGCATAGACACTTTATATTTTAAAGTATGAATTTGGCGTGGTTGTTTATATTCGCTTTATTGAAAGTGATTAGCGGGGATGAGTTAACAAGCATCGGTGTTGCAAACGATTCCGTAATCTATGAAAAGTGGATCGCGATGGACGAGGGCTTGAAAGGGGCTGTGAGTTCTGCCGTGGACCACATCTATCCGTTTGCGGTGGAACTGACTGGAAAAGTGAATGCTTCGTCGTTGTGTCTGAAACAGGGGTTGCAGCTGATCAATGGTATCAGACGTCTGGAGCTATGGGCTTTATCTTGTGAGTACGAGATTTTTATTGCATAAAATTGGTTATTTCTTGCGAAGTTTTTTTTTTTTCTTTTTTAAAGTTGTGTGAAGAAACAAGACTTGGTGTATCTATGTGCAGTATAATCGGGGGGAGGAACACTTTTTTTTAATAAGCTTTTATAAGTTTCACATGTGGGTTTGTTTGTATGTATCAGGGGCGGCTCCTCACTATGGGCCGGGCCCACCCAGAAAAATTGTAAGAAAAAAAATACATAGTTAAAATGCATCATTTTGCATTTCAGTTCAAAAAAAAAAAAAAAAACACAGGGCACAAAACATATTTTCAACCTTCAGCGCCCCCCCCCCAACCCCCGAACATCGCTAATACAGCAAAAGAAAGCTTTCAAATTCCATCAATTTTAGCGCTTCGTACAGCTTTGCGAACGAACGTGGGCCAAATCGTCTTGGCCCACGGCGGCTCAAGGCGCACCTCCGCTTTTAGCCAATGGCAACGGCTGGATTAAGGAGATCGGTAAGTGAAAACACTCCTTGTAATTTCTGCCGAGAGGGCACTTTCTCCTCGTGCCCAGGATTTCCCTTTGTCCCCAACCAAAGCAGTGGAGAGGGAAAGAGAGGGAAGTGTTTCGTTACTGTTCATGGGCGAGAGTGTCTGGCCCCTGTATTAGGGAGAAAACTATCCTATTTTCACTTCGCGGTCCTCATTCTTTTTTCTTTTTTTTTATAACATTTGATCTTTTTTTGTGTGTGCTTCTCTTTTCATTTTCAACCCCTATTTTTAATAGGCATAGAGATTGCCAGTTTCACATTACCCCCACACTCACCTATTTAATACAATCCATGCATATTTTAGTTATTAATTTTCGCTTTGGGGACTAGAAAATTTTCTCGAAATTTTTGTGTGAAGGCTTTGTTTTTGACTTGCAGAGCGTTTGCCATTTTCTTGGTACCTATTAGTTTGACTTTAATCTCATTTGTCCCAGTGTTGTGCTAAAATATTAAAAAGTGTTGAAGTATTGTATGAACTCTAGGAACTTGGTCATCCTGCCGGGTGTGACATTATAAATGATTGGAGAAAAATTGGAGAAATTTTAAAAAGTTCTATGGCAACCCGTTGGTAGTATTGGCTCGCTTAGCGAATAGATTCGGCATTTATCGCTCTTCGGTGACAGTGTCGTTTCATAGTTAATTAATAATTAGAATCAATTAAAATGAAAAATAATTCGCTAACTAATTAAAATAAGCCGTTAAAATGCAGAATAAACCAACAAATCGAACGAGCTTTTCAATGACGTTAAAATACAGGGTGCCCATTAATTATTGACGGGGTTTCCGTGCCTCGTAACTTTCGAATAAAAAATAACAAACAAAAACCAATAACGTATTCGTAAATTACAACTCAAAAAGTTTTATTTATGATATAAAAAAAATTATTGAATTATTATTAATGATATAAAAAAATATATTGAAATTATTGCCCTTCGTGGTTCATAACACTTGGAAACGAAATTCGACTTCCCTCCAAATGTTTCCCAGTATTTGTGGGCTAACATTTTGGATCACAGTGACAACAAAGAATATATAAGGGGAGAAGAAAGGACTCTTCGTGACTGGCATTGCCAGGAAAACAACCACCCTTAGTTGCCCGGTCTGACAGGAAAACTAACATTCAGGGAAAGTGGGCACTCGTTTGGCGTCAATGTTGAACTGGAGTTTCTCGGAATTGGCGCAGGGGTTGCTATAGCTTTTGACTAGGAATTCCAAGAAAAAAAGAGCTGCCCGAGGTTTGTTGAGGGGAAGACACGACGGGGCTAATTACCACACCGATGTCGGATTTAGTGACAATGGTCAAACCTGAATGGGAAATGATAGCAAGATCGTCTGTGGTCGTTTTGTATTCCTGGCTGGCCTTTTTTTTTCCTTCTGAAGAATGGATGCCAGATGTGCACAGCGCAAGGGTATTAGGCATTTATCTCTTTCTTGCTTTGTTGGAATCCAGTTGTGCTGGTGATTTCTTGCATTTGGGAAGAAATTACACTTGCGGAAAATTCATGAATTTACTACCGACAAATAACCACAAGATTATTTTGCATCAATCTACTCATCTAATATCGCACACAATGAGGATACGAAAGAACGATATTTAATTATCGAAACGGATTTTTATCGGATGCTGTGAAAGCATATCACCCCCCCCCTCCCTGGCCCCTAAACAGTTATGCAATGTATGATGTAATTTTCAAGCTGATGAATTTGACTCCATGCCTCTCATATGCTCACTAATAACACCACAAAAAGAAACATTCCTAAAACTAAAACATGAAGCTAAATCGGAACTATCGACTTTTTCCAGTATTTATTATCTATAGTTCTTTATTGTAATGTGAAAGCAAATGCTTGTTTGGGGCAAGGTTATTAAGCGATTGAACTCGGACAACTGAAAAATACTTCATTTTTATGAGATGAATTGAAATAGACTCTAATACGTAAAATCAGAAGAAAATAAAATATAAAACTAAATTTTTTATAATTAACTAACGAGATATGATCGCCAAAATTTTAAGATAAGCTGCAAATATTGAAAAATTCCCAACTTAGTGTATATTACACTTTTTTTCTGACTGTTTACTATTGAAAATTCCCCGATATCAATATTCTATCGATGTCTCAAGCAATTAATTCTTTATATCAATTTTATTTTCTAAAATCTTCATTAGCTGAAGACACTGGTGAAAACTAATGATAATTTTTGTGAATATCTTGAATCAACTCGGATGCAAATGAAAATCGAATGAGAGCCAGCAAAATTAAAAGCCTGCAGTGCTGAACCACACAGTTAGACATACACACAAGAAGATTTTAAAATAATCTTAAACACAAAATTATTATGTGAGAGAAAGACCTAGTAGAGAAAAACGAGCGAGTTTTATAAATGCGGATGCAATCCAATTTTTAAATGTGTAAAAAATCTGGACGTCACCGCAGCTGAGAGGCGGCTGATGCGTAAATTTTACACCTTATCTGTAGAATTCGATAACTATGCTGCCATGTTCAGAGCCTTCAAATAGTCATTTCAAAGTACGTGAAACAAGCTTTTGTAAAATGATTAAGTTTGCATTGAGTGGCAAGGCCGCATCCAGAATTTCTTTTTTCGGGGTGGACCCAGATTCGCACGTCCCCCCCCCCCCGCCTCCAAAAAAAAGAAAGAAAGATGTATAAAAATATTCGCATGCATATTTGTGTGTGTGTGTGTCGATGGGTCTTTTTTTTTCTTTTCTTTTGCTGATCTCCTCCCACCCATGTCCCCCACCCCCTTTTTTAATGCTCCTGCTTTCTGCTTTTCTGTTTCATTTTTGTTGAATGAATGAATGAACTTTTATAGGGAATGCATTTAACTTTTTTAAATGGGGGGAGGGGGGGCGGGGGTATCTCCCCTGGGAAAGTTTAAAAAAAATAGATTCAAAATTCTGCATTTTGAGGCTTTATATGAGTACTGGGACTACAGAAGTATAAGGGAAAAGTAATCAAACAAAAACCTTTTAAATGTTATGCCTTTTGCAAATTAGGATCAATCAAAGTATAAAAAAATGTGGACGGACGAATTCTTAACATTAATCTCCAGAGATAACGAGCGAGGAAAGAGAAAATGATAAACACGCATCATCACTTGCGTAGTGGCGTACTCAAGGGGTGGGCTGATAGGGCTGCAGCCCCCCTCCGAAATTTTCCAAAAGTTTTTTTTTTTTTAATTTCAGCTGAAATCGTTCATTTATTTTGATTTATTTATTTAATTTTCCTTTCTTGCTGAAATCATGACATGAAATTTTCTTTGAAAATAAAATTCAGTATGGGGCAAAATTAAAACAAGAAGTTCTGTCAAGAACTAAACGAGCCTACTTTCCCGTACATCGACATCGGCAATCTAGCATCTAATCAATATTCTCTTGAATATCTGAAACTGAAAATTATGTCAAACATACCTTTATAACACTTGAAGCTGATTTCTAAAAGCAAAATATACCCCTCTCATCAGATGATCAGAACACGTAAAAAGTAAATAAACGAGTAAATAAAGTTTTGTGGCACCTTTTAAAGAATGTAACTGCTATAGTTCTTCCGTAGAAAAATTTCACAATCGTTTTCAAATGAAAAAAAAAAAAAAAAAAAAATGAAATAAAAGTACAAAGAACATCAAAACACATTTTATCGAAGAAAGAAAAAAAACCTCGTTCGTTAATAAAATGTCTCGAATTTTATTTTTAATCCTTTGCCAGTTGTTAAATATAAGTAAAGAATAAAATGCTCTCGTGAATGAACAATTTTTGTAATCAAAAAAAAAAAAAATATCGTCTGCCAAAAAAAAAAAAATAATAAAATAAAAGTAATCTCCATATATTATTTCTCTAAGCCGAATCCTATACCCGGTCGAAACTCGCTCATTTCTTTATCGAATTGCAAGAAAATTTATGATTTTGAAGCTTATCCCGCGGGCTATTGACGAAAATTAGACCCACCCTCTAAAAAGTGTCGGTTCGTTTTTTATTCGAACTTCAATTTTTGGGCACAAAATTGACTCTATCTAGCGAAATAATTGTCGTATCGTCTCCATTTTGATTTCATTGGAAAGATTTAAAAAAATGCGTTCTTTAGAACGTTTCTCCGCTAGCGCCGCGTAACGAGAATCTCGAAAATCCACGTTTAAGCGACTTATAAGCGATTGAAGTTCGAAAAAGTTAAATTTTTTGCTCAACTGTTAAAATCGTTATACCATTGTTGTTCAAATCAATTTTAAATGCGACATTTCAAGCCAAGACTTAGCTCGGTAAACCTTAATTGTAACTTTTATTGTTTCAAAATACTATGGTAGTTTTGCGATAACGTTAGTATTTAGTTTAGTAGTAGCCTTGGGTATTTGATTTTAATATAGGGTATCACTTTCGTAGTAGTTGTAAAAGTGAACGTGTCTTTGATCTCTTTGAAAAGTTGTCAGAACGACGGCAGTAGATGGCGATGTTGTGCAAATGAAGCCAATAAAAATTGTCGTATTAAATTTTAATAGGTGACCCGTGCGGAATTCCGCAAAAAAAAAAAAAAAAAAAAAAAAAAAAAAAAAAAAAAAAAAACCTTTAAACTTAAAATTTAATACGACAATTTTTATTGGCTTCATTTGCACAACATCGCCATCTAATACCGTCGTTCTGACAACTTTTCAAAGAGATCAAAGACACGTTTACTTTTACAACTACTACAAAAGTGATACCCTATATTAAAATCAAATACCCAAGGCTACCACTAAACTAAATACTAACGTTATCGCAAAACTACCATAGTATTTTGAAACAATAAAAGTTACAATTAAGGTTTACCGAGCTAAGTCTTGGCTTGAAATGTCGCATTTAAAATTGATTTGAACAACAATGGTATAACGATTTTAACAGTTGAGCAAAAAATTTAACTTTTTCGAACTTCAATCGCTTATAAGTCGCTTAAACGTGGATTTTCGAGATTCTCGTTACGCGGCGCTAGCGGAGAAACGTTCTAAAGAACGCATTTTTTTTAATCTTTCGAATGAAATCAAAATGGAGACGATACGACAATTATTTCGCTAGATAGAGTCAATTTTGTGAACAAAAATTGAAGTTCGAATAAAAAACGAACCGACACTTTTTAGAGGGTGGGTCTAATTTTCGTCAATAGCCCGCGGGATAAGCTTCAAAATCATAAATTTTCATGCAATTCGATAAAGAAATGAGCGAGTTTCGACCGGGTATAGGATTCGGCTTAGAGAAATAATATATAGAGATTTTAGAGTTTTTTTTTTTTTTTTTTTTTTTTTTTTTTTTTTTTTTTGCGGAATTCCGCACGGGTCACCTAGTCTCCATACATTATTTCTCCAAGCCGAATTCTATACCCGGTCGAAACTCGCTCATTTCTTTATCGAATTGCAAGAAAATTTATGATTTTGAAGCTTATCCCGCGGGCTATTGACGAAAATTAGACCCACCCTCTAAAAAGTGTCGGTTCGTTTTTTATTCGAACTTCAATTTTTGGGCACAAAATTGACTCTATCTAGCGAAATAATTGTCTTATCGTCTCCATTTTGATTTCATTCGAAAGATTAAAAAATATGCGTTCTTTAGAACGTTTCTCCGCTAGCGCCGCGTAACGAGAATCTCGAAAATCCACGTTTAAGCGACTTATAAGCGATTGAAGTTTGAAAAAGTTAAATTTTTTGCTCAACTGTTAAAATCGTTACATTGTTGTTCAAATCAATTTTAAATGCGACATTTCAAGCCAAGGCTTAGCTCGGTAAACCTTAATTGTAACTTTTATTGTTTCAAAATACTATGGTAGTTTTGCGATAACGTTAGTATTTAGTTTAGTAGTAGCCTTGGGTATTTGATTTTAATATAGGGTATCACTTTCGTAGTAGTTGTAAAAGTGAACGTGTCTTTGATCTCTTTGAAAAGTTGTCAGAACGACGGCAGTAGATGGCGATGTTGTGCAAATGAAGCCAATAAAAATTGTCGTATTAAATTTTAAGTTTTTTTTTTTTTTTTTTTTTTTGCGGAATTCCGCACGGGTCACCTAGTCTCCATATATTATTTCTCTAAGCCGAATCCTATACCCGGTCGAAACTCGCTCATTTCTTTATCGAATTGCAAGAAAATTTATGATTTTGAAGCTTATCCCGCGGGCTATTGACGAAAATTAGACCCACCCTCTAAAAAGTGTCGGTTCGTTTTTTATTCGAACTTCAATTTTTGGGCACAAAATTGACTCTATCTAGCGAAATAATTGTCGTATCGTCTCCATTTTGATTTCATTGGAAAGATTAAAAAAAATGCGTTCTTTAGAACGTTTCTCCGCTAGCGCCGCGTAACGAGAATCTCGAAAATCCACGTTTAAGCGACTTATAAGCGATTGAAGTTTGAAAAAGTTAAATTTTTTGCTCAACTGTCAAAATCGTTACATTGTTGCTCAAATCAATTTTAAATGCGACATTTCAAGCCAAGGCTTAGCTCGGTAAACCTTAATTGTAACTTTTATTGTTTCAAAATACTATGGTAGTTTTGCGATAACGTTAGTATTTAGTTTAGTAGTAGCCTTGGGTATTTGATTTTAAAATAGGGTATCACTTTTGTAGTAGTTGTAAAAGTGAACGTGTCTTTGATCTCTTTGAAAAGTTGTCAGAACGACGGCAGTTGATGGCGATGTTGTGCAAACGTACAAGGGTGCCTTAGCAGGGGAGCGAAACTAAGACACCAAATCTAACACATCCAATCTAGGACTGAAATCTTTGAACCTGAATGACTCAATTTTAAGTTTAGAGTTTTTTTTTTTTTTTTCTTGCGGAATTCCGCACGGGTCACCTAGTAATAATTAATTAAACAAAAAAAAAAAAGAATAAATAAACAAAAAATCGTCTGCCCAGTCAGTCATTTTTTTCTGAGCCTGCATTTCCGCCATGTTTGCGGAGTCGGAGTCGGAATCAGAGTCCTCACAGAAGATTTTTCAGAAAAGTACTTTACATACATTTTTTTATCAAAACTGTTTTCTTATAAAGTTAAGGAAATCCGCCTTTAAGTTTAGAATCAACATTCAATTTAAATTTCCCAGTAGGCGCTCATGTTAAAAATTTTTCTGAACGGTTCATCATTGAACGAAAAATGGTTCAAATTGAAAAGTGAAATATGGGAATGAGTCTCTCCGAGATCTTTCGAACAAAAAAAGTTTATTCAATTCAGACGGTTGAACAATGATGAACCGTTCAGAAAAAATTTTAACATGAGCGCCTACGGAGAAATTTAAATTGAATGTTGATTCTGAACTTTAAGGCGGATTTCCTTCAAACTAACTTTGTAAGAAAATGGTTTTGATAAATAATGTATTGTAAAGTACTTTTCTGAATAATCTTCTGTGAGGACTCTGATTCCGACTCCGACTCCGCAAACATGGCGGAAATGCAGGCTCAGAAAAAATGACTGACTGGGCAGACGATTTTCTGTTTATTTATTTATTTGTTTTGTTTAATTTATTATTATTATTATTTTTTATCAGACGATTTTTTTTTGTCAACAAAAATTTTTCATTCACGAGAGCATTTTATTCCTTATTTATATTTAACAACTGGCAACGGATTAAAAATGAAATTCAAGACATTTTATTAACGAACGAGTTTTTTTTTCTTTCTTTGATAAAATGTGTTTTGAAGTTCTTTGTACTTTTATTTTATTTATTTATTTTTTTTCTTTTGAAAACGATTGTGGAATTTTTCTACGGAAGAACTATAACAGTTACATTCTTTAAAAGGTGCGACAAAACTTTATTGACTCGTTTATTTACTTTTTACGTGTCTATTTTATCTGATGAGAGGGGTATATTTTGCTTTCAAAAATCAGCTTTAAGTGCTATAAAGATATGTTTGACATAATTTTTAGTTTCAGATAATCAAGAGAATATTGATCAGATGCTAATGCCGATGTCGATGTACGGGAAAGTAGGCTCGTTTAGTTCTTGACAGAACTTCTTGTTTAATCTCTCCATTTTACTATGTGATGTGAATGGTTATCTTATAATTCGAATTGTTGATATTTGTTCCAAATATGTTTCAGAAACACCGATGAACGCTTGTTCATTCATCTAATTGTATTAAATAAATTTCAAAAAATGTGTGATTGAGACCCAATATTAAGAATACAGTAAAATAAATGGCAAAATTAATGCTATCAAAGCGCAAATTTGCGAAAATATTGCTCGCACTTGTTTAAGAAACACCTCCTTCAATAAAGAAAAATTTTCTAATTTCAATTTTATCATTTACTATTTTCATCAAAACACTTTACTTTTCAACAATAATTATGACGCTAAAAAGTATTTTTTTAATGATGTACTTTTGTCATCTGAAATTAGCATTGGATAACAGAAATTCAAAACATTTACTTTTCTTAGCTACATTTTATGAGGTGTTCGCCCCCTCCTCTCAAAGAGTCTCGTCTCAGCCCCCCCCCCCCCGAAATTATTTGTCTTCGTACGCCGCTGCTTGCTTACATCGGTTCAATATAGTATTTTTTTATTATTTCCTCCAACTCACCAACATACACAACACTGAATAGTATAAAATGACCAATCGTAAAAAACGCACAAATCGTTCAAAAGAAATGGTGTTGTAGAGATTTAGAAAATAAGTAACGAGACAATAATTTTCGGACCATTTAGACAACGATTTTAACAACGATCCTATGAGAGTTTCTTAGCTATTTTGATTATTAGCTCAATATGTACTATTTTAAGAAAAGTTATTCAACCATTATTTTCTTGTATCTCAATAGTAACGTTAATTAAAGTGTCCTGCTTGTGCTTATCGTACTTAAGAAATCCTTCATGGTGTAAATATGAAATACGAAATGAAACAAGAACCTTAATTTAGAACAACAATCATATGAGATTCTTCTCGGATATTTTGACCATAAGCTCAATATGTAGTTTCAGAAAAGTTCTTTGACAATTATTTTCTTGTACCCAAGAGTTAAATCACCTTTCGAGAAACTTCATAAAAGAAACACTGCTGAAGGAAAACTTGTCCCTTTTAAATTACATTTAAATTTAACTATTGCGAAAAAAAAGGGCCAAGATTAATGCTATTTTATTTTTAATAAAAACTAAAGCTGTATAGTTTATTTCGGGGCCAGTTTGAGCCCCAGAGCTCCCGTCTAGCTGCGGCCCTAGAAAAGAGTGCAGGAGCCCCAGAACAAATTGTTGATTAAAAACTAATTTAATTTAAGGTTTTAAACCCTTCCACTTGTTTTTTTTTTTTTTTTTTTTTTTTTTTTTTTTTTTTTTTTTTTTTTTTACAGTATGCTTTGGGCAACTGGGCTCAGGAGTTTCTAAGGTTTTACGACCTTCTTTTCTTTTCAAATGTAATGGAATTTGCAGTTAAGTAGGATTTAAATATAAAATTTCCCTAAAAATAACCATAATTATAGATGAAGAAGAAGAGGTGAGCTTCATTGTTAAAGAAATAAGCAAACGATGCACTTCAATTGAAGCCCAAAATTTTTCTCATTCATAGCTGGGTATATGGCTAAAAAATTCCTTAAAAATTCCTAACTAGTTTCGAATATTTGTGTACAGAATCTGCTCCTTTAGCGCCCGTTACATAGAATACGGAATAACATTGTATACTATATAGGATTCTATCGGTTATTTTCGAAAGACAGCACAGGATTTTTTTCCGCGAGTCGCTCATATAAAGAAAGAGCCAATGTATGAAAATTTTACAATAACAGCCTTCAAACAAAAACCAACACCTAAAATTATTCAGTTCTGTTCTTATTTAATAGTCCTCAACCGTATTCCAAGCAGCAACCCAGAATGGCTACTCAACTTGAGTAACCATTGACGGCGGAAAAAGCAACCTGCAGGGGCAAGCAAGATAGAGAGGCACAAAAGAAGGCATTTCTTCTGCCTCTCTCTCGTTCTTTAATTTGCTTTCGTAGCTTATTGATGCGACGTGAAGTTAGAATATCCGCGTTTTGGAAAAAGTGTGAATTACAATGTTTTAAATCTATCGAACAAATCTGTTCGATATATTAAAAACATTGTTCAATTAGGATTGAAAATGCATAAGTTATGATGTAGTGCTTTTAGTTGGTTGGGGGGTGATCAGCATTCCAGCATTAATCGGTTTAAATGAGTACTAAGTATTTATATTTTACATTCTTTTGCTTATAACATTCAATGTTCTCTCCATAAAACTGTCTTTTTCTTTTTCCCCTTGACTTCTTAACCTAAAACGTAATTTGAAATAAATAAATAAACTACAATAAAAAAATTTAACGAAACACGGACATCACTGTACAAACATGATACGGAATGAACAGTTTTTATCCTCAGCTCTTTTTATTTGTTTCTTTAAACTCTGGTTTGATGATAAATTATAATTTCTAACTCAATGTTAGTGACGAGCTGATTTGTTGGCTTCGGTTACGCAGTAGAAAAAACAGTTAAGAGTGAAAAAAAGAAAGAAAAGAAAATTATTTAAAGTCAGGAAGCAAATTTGCGATGCATATTTTGCTCATTGTGGGCCTCTTACCCAACTTTTATGTGAGTATTTTTTTAACGAGTATAAGTGGGGAAAAACAGAAATATGATGAACTTGCCACCCTGGACAAATGCCACGTCTTGTATTTGTTTAAAATTGCCAATATCATTCCAGTAGGATCTTCAGTTGCTGTTTATGCTGGGATACTCACTGGTCAGTCTCTGATTATCCATTTTTTTTTTTTTTTTTTACTGTCACATTATAAAAAATTATTGGTTGACCGTAAAGCTTTATTACCAGTAATATTTGCTCAGAATGACAAAATAAACAAATAAAAAGCTAATGGCAATAAGTCAAATTTAAGCTCTCCGGCAAGTGTTACGATTTTTTTTTCGAGAGGAGATTGGTTAGTTTTGGTGCATTGATCGAACTGTTGACCAACAGTCATTTCAAACATAGAAAATGCGTTAAATTAGTTGCTTTGACATTTTCAGCTTTTCAAATTTTAAATAGCACATTATAACAGGGGTCGGAGTATTAATTGCAAAAAAAAAAAAAAAAAAATAGGACACAATTTTGATAAAATTTTAGGAAATTTTTAATGCAACAAAATATCAAGTTCTGATGATTTAAATGTAATTTATAAACTTATATTCGAAGAGAATAATCAAACTTTTCAAATTCTATCTTAAAAACAACAACAGAATGCATTTAATATTTTATTCTCTTACGCTGCATAACACGTTATAAAGTAGAAATATTTCATCGTGCGATTGAAATCAGGTTAAATGTAAGCAGGTAATTTAAAAAAAAACTTCTAATGAATTTTATTACACAATAAGTGTGAAAATAAACATTTTATTACAGAAATAGAAAATCTTTTTATGCAGTCTTTGTATTTTCATGAGGAACAAAAATTATTTTTTAATTAAATTGATCACACCCAAATCTATACAGAGAGGGTCAAAAATTTGTAAAACTTGGTAAAGTGGGCTGTTAGGTATTCAAAGTTAACTGTAAGCTGTGTCTTAAAATTGAAAAGATAAAACAATAAAAACTACGAATTCATGAATAACTTCAAAAGACAATTTAACATTTTAAAGTCATTTTTTTTAAACATGATAAAAAACTAAATCTTTTAGCAGTTGCTTAAAAAACTTCCACTTTATTTATTTTATTTCAATAGTACATAAGATAAACTTTGATTACATCTCCCCCCCCCCCCCATACACAGAACTGCAATTTGAGAGGAAGGGAATATAGTGCTCCTCTGGTAAGTTGAGCTACATAATCTCGACAATACTTGCCTCTTTTTGGGCAATTAAGTAAAACGAAACATGTTATTAGAGCAGGTTTTAGTTGGAAAACTACATGAAAGTAATCAAACTCAGTCAGCGGCGTACGCAGACAAATCATTTCAGGGGGGGGGGGGCTGAGCCGAGACTCTTTGACATGGGGGGGGGCACCTCATAAAATGTAGTGAAGGGAAGAAAATGTTTCGAATTTGTGGTATAAATACTGATTTAATGTGACAAAAATACATCACTAAAAAAAAAAATTTTTTTTGTTTAAAGTAAAGCATTTTGCTGAAAACAGAAAATGAAATTGAAGTTTGAAATATTTTTCTTCATTGACGGAGGTGTTACTGAATCACATGCTTGCAATATTTTAGAACATTTGTGCCTTAATATCGTTAATTTTGCTATTGATTTTACTATTATTCCTAATACTGGGTTTCAATGATGAGTGAACAAACGTTGTCGGTGTTTCTGAAACATCTATTTGCAATAAAAACTAAGAAAACTGAATTGATTAAGACAATCATAAACGTGACATACAGTAAAATAGACGAGTCAACACCTTTAAAGAAATCAATTTTTTTTCTTTTAACTTTTTGTCTCATATTTAATTATTTGATCTGAAAACTTTTCTGATTTTGCGACTTTGAAAAGAAAGGAAGGAAAAAAAAAAAGATTGAAGCTTGAATGAAAAAAATTCGTTTCGAAAATTTCGGAGGGGGCTACAGCCCTATCAGCTATCCCACTGAGTACGCCACTGAACTCAGTTCAACGATAAATATTTTATTATCACTCCTAACAGAGGTAATATTGTCAAGGGCATAGCTCAACTTTCCAGAGAAACAGTTTCTAGTTTACAGATTTTTCATTTATTTTCAAAGGAGGGGGGGGGGTGTTAAAACACTTGATCTTATTCCTTTCCCCCAACTTTTTTTTTGCAACACCTGCTATGGAAGCTGCTTTTAATTTCTTTATTATTTCAAATTTAACCTTTTTTTAAGAGTATGAATGACAGCTAGTGTTATAATGTATAGATAAAACAAAAAGCTTTATTTTGAGAACATGTTTCAGTTCACTGCTCTCCCCCTCCCCTCTTCTCCAGAAAAAAAAATGCCAAGCAACATGGGTTTTTTCTTCATTTTTAAGGAAATTTGAGGAATTATCAACTTAATTTTATGGTATCATAAATGGTAAAAAATGGTAAATTACCATAAATGGTAAAAATAATCACTATGAAAAGTTTTATTTTTAAGGTGAATTTCCTTTTCCTGCTCAAGTAAAAAGTGAAATCATAAACATTTTAAGATTTTTAGGACAAAGTTCAAAATTTTAAGAATTTTATGACACTTAAAATTTTAGGACTTTTAGGACTACGCCTAGCCCTGTTATAATAAAATTAGCGCAATAATAGCAATCATTACTTATTTGCTATTTTATTTCAATAATTGAAATTATATTATGCGTTTAAAAGTTTTAATTTTTTTGCTTTTTCATATATTTGCGAACAGATAAATCAGAAGATAAAATTCGCTGAAACTTATTTTACGATATTAATGGAAAACTATAATTTAACACATTACTTTTGTATAACTTTACATAAGCCGCAGCCACGAACTCATTTCAGTCTACTTTGTTCAAAAAGCAAGCTGTCGATGACAAAGCTAAATTCTCTTTATTTGCTATGTTCCCACAGACTAAGGAGGGGTACTTGACCCCCCACTGGTGGTTCTCCCCTCGAAAAACGGCTTGCGGCTTAATTACTTTCCTCAGCTTCGACGAGAAAGCGGAGTAGCTGCAAAAACGTAGCGGATCCGTATTGGCGACTTATTGCCTCTAAGACAGCCGCAACGCGCTTTTCGCCAAAATTGTTTCGCCAAACTTCTCCTAAATGTTGGCTTTTTCGTAATACACGGGCAACGCTTGGTCTCTCGGCCAAAAAGCATAGGATAAGGCTAGAGAGTCCCGTCTGTTCGAGTTCTTTAGTCTGTGCCCCTACTTTCGCTTAGTTTAAGTACAAAGGAAAACGGTTTTTGCGGCTTGATGCAAGTTTTGCACAGCGTTTCATATTATGTTCATCCTGCAGCCGGGCAGATACTGCCGTTTACCTGCCCACAGCAACGAAAAATGCAGTTACTGCTAATTACCATTGGTTAAAAAACAGTTTTTTTTCATCGGAAACCAAAAAAAGATGCTTGTACCATAAAACTAATGTAACATAGATTTCAAAAATGCAAAAAAATGAAAATCGAAAAATTTGCAGTTACTGCCCTTTACCTGCCCACGGCAGTATTAGTCACTAGATTTTTTTAAAAATCAATGAATTTCAATCTTTTGAAATTTGCTTCGCTTCGCTTCGCTTTTATATTAAAAGATGTAAATAAATGTTATTCCATTTAGCAAACAAATACGCTTTTTAAAATCATTAAGATACATAATTTTTACAATGAGCGACAGAAATATAAATTACACTGAGCTTTATGGCAACCTAAAGACCATCAAAACTTAGAAAAAATTATTGCAACAGTAAAATCAAATAGCAAATACGATTTTCGAAAAAAGGAATTTTCCGACATTCTATAAGAGTAATTATCATGTTATAATATTGACAAAACTGTCAGTTTTCCCCCAAATATATTGAATATTGATTTTTTTTTAAATTTGTTAGAGGCTTCTTATAGTGAATTCAAGTAGTAAGGTTTAATTCTATGCCTACTCAATTGTAATCAAAATTTTTGGTAATGACTCATTAAAATTATTTTGTGTTCAAATTCCCCTATTGGTACATCCAGCTTTTTGAAAAAGTGCATACTACACATTAGTCATCAGTAGTAGCGACTATTATATTTTTCACTCCAAGACAGGCTCGTCGTTTGGGACATCAGGACAGGTGGTCAATGGCCTCCCCCTCTGGTTTAGGGAAATTAATGTATTTACATATAAGTGGGCTTTTTTTTTTTTTTTTGGTATAAGTTACATTGAAATTTGGAAAAATTTACCTTTTGCCCCCCCCCCCCCCCGCAAAATTTGAAATGATTGGCCTGAGTCAGGAAAAAGGGGTTAATAACAGGGAAATACGAATTTTCACAATAATTAGTGTTAAACCTTTTCCCACTAATATTCATGCCTGAAAATAACTATGCAATGGTAAAAAATGAAGTTTTTATTTATATGATCATTATGCATTTTTTTCTTTATTTTATTTGTGAGGAACGTTTAATATTAAAGTCAAAGCTGTTAAAATTCAAATTTTAGACGTAATCTTTCAATTCCACCCCCCACCCCCCAAGAGCCTGTCCCTTATTTACAGTTCTTAAATCTGGCAACCCTGGTGCTAATACCAAATGACGGTACAGTGTTGGAAAAATGAAGCAGTGCACTCCAGCCTGTCTTTTGCCAACCTGTCTGGCAAAAGACAACAACACTCAGTTTAGAGTTTTACAGTATTTACTTCCTACCTTACAGGTTTCCTTTCCCAAAAAGTGTTGTAATCTCAATTGAATAAAATGTGACAAAACAATTTTTTCTTAAACAAGACAACTGGACCAGAATGGCAAAAAATACTGTCAAAGTTAAGGGTATATAGCTAAACTACAGAAGATGGTAACAGGCTAAACTCCTTTTAAAAGGGTTGTTGCACATTAAACATGGAGAAAAATGTCAAAAGAATCAGACATTGTTTGGAGAGCGAGCATGCTATGCCAATACGGTGTCGCAATACAAAATGGCGCGTTAATGTTTTCATCGACCTCTTCCGCTATCTGAAGATCTCTTTGGTGAATGAGTATCACGCCGACATGTATCCCAATTACAGTGGAAATGAGTGCTATTTATGGCTCACGGATTGATAGAATGCAACCGTAAAAAACGAAAATCGAACAACTTGAAACGCCATGGTTGAGGGCTCATGACGATGAAATCTTATTAGGGAATGAAAAAATAACGTCCTCCATTCCCAGTAATTCATGTGAAAGTGTTCACCACGAAAGAAAAAAAATACATTTGTGAAGGATTAATTATCCTAGATTAGGCGAGAATATTAATTTGTTTGATATATCTTGCAGAATTTTTTTTTTATGTGAGGTGGTATTTTTTTCAACTCCATTCAGACCAAATAATACTTTCCGATTAATGCTCCAAACTAGGAATTTTTAATTTTTACCTCTGGCGACCAGAGTCAAAAAAGATGGTCGCCACTTTTGCACTTTTGGTTCCCATTTTTTAATGAAGTGTATTCATAGCGCAAAAAGTGAATAACTTTTTCGCTGTTTGTAATATTAACTACAAATTAAGGGATTATGATACTCTACAAAAAATATTAATAATATTTTAATAGATTTATTTTTAAACATTAAACACAAAACGAAAAATTTAATTTTACAAATTTTTAAATTTTTCGCTAATCTATAGCTTTACTTAAAATTCAAAAAAAAAAAAAAAAAAGGTGGCACTTGAAACGCTTTTTTCCTTTTCTTTATTTTATTTGTAATTTTAAAACTTCCTTTTTTTTCCCCCAAAATAATTGTTTGCCATTTATAAGAACGCCTTAAAATTTTGATGCGTTGTATTATATAATTTTTTTAGCAATCAAGACCGCTTACTGATTTCACTTTTCCGTGAGCTTGCCGTGAAAATTTGCTGTTTTCTAAACCTTATATCCTACAGCCGAGCTCAGCGAAACGTGTTCTTTTTTCGGAGTTGTGAAGTGATTCGCGGGCTTGAAAAATGGTATTTCTTTAGCGAGTCAGGTCGTTCGTCCAAACACTGGGGGCAGAAAAGAAAATAATGGCTATTTTCGTGCTCCACCTTCCGTTCCCTGATTGGCCATCGTTCTGCAAATACGCTTTCCGAGAAGAGAACTTGCGTGATTTTTTAATCTCTTGGGCTTGGAGGTGGTGACTAACTTCGTGCAAATTTGAATGTAAAATTTCAGACAAGTGAATTTTATATTTATACTGAATTCAGTATTTATTGAGAGAGCAAAATACTTGATGCAGAAAAAACAAGGAGCATTGCAGTCTAAATTTAACATTTACCAAATTCTATGCATCCAATTAAAGTGGTTTGGCAGAGACAATCACCTGTAAGTAGCTTGCAGATGTAGTACAATGTACTAATAATGCAGCTTTGTTCATACAGCCATGCAATTTCAGTATTTTTCACTGTATTTGAGTCACATGTCTGAACTTATAAATTATTTATTTTAATACTCATGAACATTTTTAAAATGTGGCTTTCAGACTTTTGGAAAAGCAGGACAATTGAATAAGTGGAGAAATTATTTGAATTTTTTTTTTCATTTATGTAAATTGCTGCCTCAGTTAGGCCATGTTGGCAGCCATGGTTAGACAAAGTCAGGGATATCAATCCTTTCTCAAGAGCAAAGATACATCCTCCCCACCCCAATTGTATGCAAACCCACCTAGAAGAAAAATCAAAGACCCCTAAAAACACTTACCTAAAATTTCACTGTCGAAGCCTGCATTATGATCTCCACCCCCCCCCCCCAACTCTCAGGGCAAAGTTGCATGTGAAATAAGATAAAACATACCTGTTTTAACAGCAAGATTTAGTGTGCCACACAAAATAATTATTTATTTTGATTATAGTCATTTTACTTTCAATTTAAAACACTTTGAGCTAGTTTTACTGCAGAACTATACAGTTTTTAC
The DNA here is from genome assembly GCA_038373865.1 of Uloborus plumipes. NCBI lineage: Eukaryota > Metazoa > Arthropoda > Arachnida > Araneae > Uloboridae > Uloborus > Uloborus plumipes. Next base: position 99,282 of record JAXGGA010001693.1, read on the forward strand.
CGAATAATAAGTAAAATTCTATTTTTATTTTAAGACTTCTTTTGGGCTTTAACCTGTTGGTCAAATTAGCGTGCCAATGGGAAAGAAGTGACACCAACGATCTTTGCTCATGGTTATGCTGCTACTTTTTTTTTTTTTTTTTACCGAGCAGCAGAATATTACCGGTTTTATTCGGAGAAGGGGGTGATCACTTGCTTCTTTAGCGTTTTGCAGCTTTTCTCTAAAGAAATTAGAGTTCGAAATAAGTTTGACTGGAATTCATTCGTCAGGACCCACTTCTGAAAGTTTAAAATACGTTCTTTAGAAGAAAACTCTTCTCTAAAAATTAATTCCCCTATAGTTATTGCAATGGCAACGGACTTTTTTATTTATTTCATCTAGCAATCCCACCTTATACTGCTTTTTTTAAATACCCCAAAAAGAAATGAACTCCTTCAAAGCCCCCCTCTTCTTTACCTGACTTCAGGGGCGGATCCAAAAATTTTTGTAAAGGGGGATCAAGTTTCAGTAGCCAGTATGATACCTGATCAATGCATCAGTTAAGTGAAAGGAAAACAAATTATGTAAAATCTAAAAATTCTTCGAAGTGTTGTACATTATTGCACCGCAAGTAATATTTTTATAATACTCTGTTAAATTGACTACACATTTATTTTAATAAAAATTGACTATCAGGAAAACTATAAATATGCACTTTATAAATTATTTACATTCAACAAATAAAATTTTGCATATTTTACTCATAATACACGTATAAAATTTTTGTTTGATTGATTGCAAGATTGATAATGGCTGCACAACTGATAAAATTTGTTTCTTATCTAAGGGTGGTTAACTGACCCTTTGACCACCCTCTGAATCCATCTCTGCCTGACATAACCCTGTCCCATGTGTGTTGCAGCGCCGCCCCGGATCCGAGAGAACACCCCGAGCTCCCTGGAGGTCCCCTCGGGCCAGAGGGCCAAGCTGCGGTGCCTGGTGTCGGGCAACCCGAGGCCGGCCATCGAGTGGCTCAAATACAACGAGTCGGTCACGCCCGACGACCGCATCACCATCACCCGGAGCAGCCTCACCATCGACAACGTCACCGAGGCCGATGCGGGGATCTACTTCTGCCGAGCGAGCAATGAGTACGGAGCGCTCCTGAAGAACTACACGCTGCAGATCACGGGTGAGGAGCTGGTTTATTTTGTGCTCTATAGAGTCTTTTTTTGGCATACTGTATGGACTTAAATGGATGTGTTTTTGCAATGTATTCAGCATACACGGTGAGGTTGAAAAAAAAAAAAAAAAAAAAACGAAATTACATTGCTTGTTTTAAAATTGATAAAATAATGACGATAAAAGGTTCCAGTGATTATAAAAAGTTCGGAAAATTAGCAAATATTGATTTTGTCGTTTCACTTACTTTTATTACAGAAATTAAAGTTTATTAATTCTACTCAGACAGAGGGCAAGGTTCAAAATATTGCCGCGAACGGCTTGAGATCGACCGGTCGATCGCGATCGACGGGTTGTTCTGATCTAAATGGTTTTGGATTTCCAAAGAATATATTGAGACTTTTTTTGAAGTAAAAATTATTTGCCCTCGTGCCCCGTTATTGAGATATTTTAAGAATATCGCCAAATTTAAAGATATCTGTCAAGAAATGGAAGGTACCCAGAAAGAGAGATTTTGCTGTCTGCATGCAGCAGGAAACCCATCTGTGCAAAGCTTGTGAAAGATATAAGTTTAAGAAAGATATCAGATATAAATTTAATATTATACAAGTTATTAAAAAGAATCCTTTAATCTGTCTGGAAGGCATTTAAAGCATAGAATTCATAAAAAATAGAAGTTTAGAGATTTGAAGTCAATAAAATGATAAAAGGGTCTGACATAGTATACTAGGGTACAACTAGTGATGAAAATTCAAAACAGTTCTTAATTAGAAAAAAAAATTATAATTTCGTTTTTTATTAGTTTCTAGCACATTGTAAAAATTTAACGCATTAATTATTGTCTTCTGTGCTTGTTGTTCTTAGACTCCCAGCTACTGGATGAACCACCCCAGGGAGATGATAGCGGCATCAGAACAAGACCCCTTATTAAACCTGGAGAAAAGTGTAAGTTCTACATTATAATAATAAAATATTCGCACCATGGTAAAGAAAATGACACAATTCTTCTTCTTCAAAAAAAAAAAAAAAAACACAATTGTAGGAAACATATGTTTTTCAGTTTCAAGTGATCCAGTCTCAAGTACTTCCTGCAATATGCTCAAAGTAAAATATAATGTGATGTTAATTGGTCAGTTTTTGTTGTATATTTTAATAATGCATACTTGAAGTTCGAAGGATTTCTTCTAGATAAAAAAAAAAAATAATGACGTGTCACAATTGGATTACTTTGATTTTACTATATGCCAGCATATACCAGTTAAAGTCCGCTAATTTTCTACGCATTTTTTGGCGAGAAAGAGCATTAAATTTGGATTTTAAATCAATAATTAGTGCATGCTTTCAAAGTTTTACATTGGGCCACTTTTGTTGCTGGGTTCGACAGTTAATCAAATAACAAAAATGTTTCCAAATTTGGGTGATGAATACTTCGAAAACTATGTTCTTCAACCTCATTTCATACTGATATTAAGGCTCTATGCCTGCCTTTCGGGCTTTTAGTTTATATGTTTGAGGGTCCTCCTTGCCCAATAGTGCTTTTTTCCCTTCCATTTAGCAAAATAAATAGAAAAATAAAGAAAATAGTAATTCAAAAAATGGTTTATGTGTTTATTTTTTTATAGTTTTCCACATCCACACACAGAAGAAATTTTTTCTTTGCACTGATCTTTGAAGTTCCTCAGTCAATGTTTGAGTAATTTTAACTTTCTAACATAATTTAGTTTCAAGTAATAAACTTTGATGCGTGGCTCTGCCAAAATTTCATCTTGATACTTAAAGTTTCTCGTTAACATTAAGTTTTCCAATTATAACGATTTGCACTTATTTCATTTTCAGTTAAGCCCTACTTCACACAGCCGTCCAAGATGCTTCGCCTGCTGGCAAAACCGGCCGGAAGTTCGATCACGCTGAAATGTCCGGCAAACGGAAGTCCCCTGCCGGACATCAAATGGCTGAAGGACGGGAAGGCTGTAGAGAGGGAGCTGAGCAAGGAGGTGAAGATTTTTATTATTATTATTTTTTGTTGCAACACTTGACATTTGACACCCTGAAGTTCCCCGCACCTACCGTTTGAACGGTTTATGGGTTTTGGGACCCCAGGGACATTTATTAAACACTAAACATGTTACAAACATCTTACAAAGCATTTTTTTTTTAAACATAAACTGAGGTCTTTTTTTTTTTTTTTTGATTTATCTTAGAGCATACAATTACAAACTTTACATAACAAACATCTTAACAAAACATTTTTTTTTTCTTTTTAAATTCTAAATTCTTCTAAAATTAATTTAGCAGATCACTGAAGGAAATCTGCCTCTAGCTCAACGAATCCGCAGTTTCTAGATTACGTAACTTTGCTGTCGGCATATTGCATGACTTAAGGGCAGTAATCAATGGGGCATTACCGCATTTTAACCTTTCGGTTTTATCATGTTGCTTCAATTCCCTACCGAATGAAGGCACCCTACTGTGATAGAGTTAAACCGATGCTGTCAGGCTTTGCGAAGGCTACGTAAATCTAATTACATCATTATGAAACTGCCAGGTTAGGTTTGCTCCAACCGTAGACGCCGTGGATTTAGATACAAATCTGGTTCAGCACCGTTCTTCGCCTGCTTAATTTACCACCTTAATCGCCGCTGACCAAATACAAATCTGGTCAAATATCAGTCTGGGGAGGAAGGTGGGGATCAGGCCACACCACGAGGAGGCCCCCACTATTATGGCCTGGCTTAAGGGCAGTAACTTATTGCCTAATCTTTTTGTAACTGAAAGTAGTTTTATCACCAACAAAGTGGTGTCTCTCCATTTAAATTTGCATCCCCATGCCCTGATTTTTGTCACTCTCTTTTAGTAAAGCTCTAGAATAAGAATTTTGAATAGCATGAAAAGTTTACCTTAATCACAAAAAAAGGGTTTACACTTATGCAGGTTTTGTAGCCATTTTGAAAAAAAAAATGTTCAGTGCAAAAACCTAAATATCCTATTTTTTTATACGTAGAGATAATATATCATATCTCTCTATATAGATATCTCTCTATATAGAGATATCTCTCTATTTATAGATAAACATAAATATCCTGTTCTCTATACATAGTATGTGTTAGTGTGAGGATTTCTGCCTCCACCTCGTTTCATTCCTATTCCATGCTGACGAGTGCCAAAAGCACGATACTGCAGTGCATGGATGGAATAAACAAGTTGGTGGTGTATTGGGTGTATTGCATCCTATTCTCTGTTAGTAATATAAGATATTTTGTTGCTCTTCAAAGGCAACAAACAAAAGATCAATGAATGTGTTTAATTTAAAGACACAAGCATGCAATAAACATAAATATTTTACAAATGTATGCGGTTTTTGACAATGAAAGAAACACGTGGTTGTCCCTTTTGGCGGCTAATTTTTTTTAATGCCATTTTCAATTGTTGACGACTCCTAACCTAGAGCTCTTTCCCTCCCCAGGTGCTGTACCGCAAGTGGTCGATGACCCTGGAGCACCTGGTGACGTCGGACGGCGGCTCCTACGAGTGCGTGGTCTCGAACAGCGAAGGTTCCGTCTCCTGGACCTACCGGCTGGAGGTGCAGGAGCGGGTGCCCCACAAGCCCATCTTCCGGGACGGCTACCCGGCCAACGCGACCGTCCCGAGGGGCGAGCGGGCCCGCTTCGAGTGCCGCTTCATCAGCGACCTCATGCCTCGCATGCGATGGCTTCGACACTACGAGAGCGCCTCCAACGACTCCGAGTCGGACGAGGACTCGGACACGGACAACATAGAGCCCATCGACGTGAGTTGGGTATTACTTTTTTGAAACATTTTTTCAACACGTTTTTACATTACCGTATTTTCCAGCTTCTTACCCGCTGATTATCTGTTGTAAAATTGATGAGCTGCGGATTATACGCTTCTGCGGATTATTGGTTACTTTTTCACGCAACGCCGATATATTTAGCCTCATTTACTGCAGGATTCATCAACAAAGACCGCTTTACTACCTTTAAGTTGCCCATGGATTATGGGTGATTTTTTTTTGCAACGGCAAAATATTGAGACTCAATTTACAGCAGGATTCACAAATAGGGAGACTACTTCGTTGCCAATAGGGTTGTATATTTTGCGTGGCCTGAAATATCTTTTCACACTATTCAGAAAAACATAAACAACCCTACAAGCAAAGAAGAAACAGTTTTTCTATTTGCATTACACCGTTTGCACCTTTGTCATAAAGTCACGCGTATTCTAGAATCATGATTTCAAGAAGAGATCTGTTTTAGAATTATTTTCATAATAACTTCAAAATTATTACTTCTTTACTTCATATAGCTGCTAAACTTGTACGTTAAACCAGGATCAACTTATTTCCCAATTTTCTAGTTTAATTCAATGATTTTTAAATATCTTTTTTTACTTTCAGAGCACGGATCCCAACGTAACTGATCCGCACATCCTGATCCTGGACAACGTCTCCAAGAGCGACGAAGGGTGGTACACGTGTCTGGCGGGAAATGCTCTCGGGGTGTCTTACCGTAGTGCCTACCTCACAGTTTTAGATCGTAATTATATTTTTTCTTCCCTTTATATTAGTGCTCTATAAGTTATAAAACATGTCTTTGAATGATAGTGTATAAAAAAAATGTTTATGCCAAATCATAGTGAAAGCAGCAACAATTTGGATGTATGAGTATAATCTTATTAGCTTAAAGTTAACGAAAATCTTTTAGTGCTGTTTCGGCTGGACAAGAGGAGGCAGCCCCCTCCTGCTTTTTATATTTCAGCTCAAGCCGCCTCCTTAAGTATACTTGCTTTAAAATGTTTGCTTGGGAGAAAGAAAATTCATTCTTACCTGTTCATAGCTATATTCTAGAAGAACAATGACAAAACTACATTTTTAAGCAATAGAGCACAAAGCCTTAAAGTGTATAGTGGAACAATGATGTAATTGCATTTCGACTTATAGGCTGCTATAGCGCATGGAAGGAACGATAATGTAATTGATTACAGTTTGAAAATTAGTGTTAAAAATTAATAATGTTTAATTCCAAGTCTTAGTATAAAATTAAATGATACGTGCAGTATAAAATTAAATAATATGTGCTATACACATACCTCTGTCATTATATTCAGTCATGTAATTAATTTCACAGTTAGTATTTCAAATAGAAGTTTTTTTTTCTTTTTGGTCTCATGTAAAATTTCAATTTTAGAAATGTTGTCGTCGTTGTTTTAGAAAATCGATATCAACAATCAGACGAAAATTAATTTGTATGAATTGTCCTAACATGTAATATAACAATTTAATTTTCCCCTTGCAGCTGTCGAAGAGGCTGAGCCGAGTGAAGAGTTGATGACAGAGCCCATCGCCCAGTATTTGTACTGGCTGATATCGGTTTTTATTTTCGTGCCGCTCTGTGTTCTGATCGGGGTGCTGATCTGCCGCTGCAAATACAACGAGAAAAAGAAAGCGGCGCTCCTCAATCGGAAGCACATCATCGTCACCAAGAAGGTCATACTCGAAACCAGGGTAAGTAGGCGTGGGTCACAGTCAAAGGGTCTTCTTTCAATAAAAAGGAAAACCTCTTTACATTGAATTTAACTTTTTTTTTAAAATTATTTAATTTAGATATTTTTTTTTTTGTTTACAGGATGAAAGTTCTAATTCTATAGTTCCTTTTGTAAAAATTGACCAATCCATGCTCTTTTCATCGGAACAAGTATCATCTGCACCCGAGTATGAAATTCCATTGGATCCAAATTGGGAATTTCCACGTGAGAGGTGAGATATTTTATTACTGTAAAATCCCAAAAGTAACCCTTCTCCTTTTCAAAACCAAACAGATACATTTCAGGAAGGATGGGGGGTAACAATCGAGATTTAAGATTAAGTTTGTTAGGGATTTGAGATAAATTTCCATTTAGACGAATAGGGGAGGGGAGTTGTTACTTTCGAGATTTTACGGTAAATTTAAGTACAAAATGGCTATTTTCCCCATACTTTTCAGATTGAGAAGAATTAGAAACTGCAACTTAGTTGAAATCTAGTTTGAAGCATTAATTCATAAATCAACTAAAGAAAGATGGAAATAAAAAAAGAAGATTTTACTTACAGGTCCATGCGTGCCCAGGACTTCAAAAATAGGATACCCTTAACAAGGGTGGATCTAGAAACTCTTTAAGGGAGGGACGATTGATTTTTCTTACTTACTTTTTTTTCTACGCATACTGATTCTTAAATATGGCTTACAAAGGATAAAGGATTCGGACCCTTAATTCCAAAACCTTCAAATCATCTTAATCCGAACTTCATTAAAATTTGTATAAAATTGAAACTTTCGAACTTCAATATCGAAAAATTACTGGTGGGAGGGTACTCAAGGGAGTGGCGAGCCCATGACCCTTAAAAAAATCCTTATCATGCTTAGCTAAATCGTTAAAGAAATACCTTCTGTGATTAAGTGAATCAAATAATTCATTTTGTTTACATTGTTTGTTTTGCAATGTTGACTATATTTGCGATAGATCTTTCTACTGTTGTTTGTTGTCCACTGTTTTTCGAATTTTCAAGTTCATTTTAAAGAGGTTCAACTTTCTTACAAACTGCTATTCTCTCCATCCCCCAGACTCATCCTCGGTAATGTGCTGGGCGAAGGGGCCTTCGGCCAAGTCGTGAAAGCTGACGCCTTCGGTCTGAACGGGTGCCCGGAGCCGGTCACCGTCGCGGTCAAAATGCTGAAGGAGAACCACTTGGACAGCGAGATGGCGGACCTGGTGTCTGAGATGGAGGTCATGAAGATCATCGGCCACCACATCAACATCGTCAACCTGCACGGCTGCTGCACCCAGAATGGCAAGTGGCGTATTTATTGATTGTGCTAAGATTTTTCACGAATGTTTTTCATACAAATACATAACAAATACAAATGTGATGAACAGCAACAGGCTCTGGACCCAGCTAGGTTGGTCCTGGTCAAATTATAGTCCCCAATAAAGATCAATGCCCTTTTAAAGCTATCCACTCCCTTGCTCATTACAACCTCTTCCTGTAGGCTATTCCAAGGGCCCACTACCCTATCAAAATAGTAATTCTTCCTAATTTCCTGGTTAGCATGAGATTTGAATAGCTTAAAACAATGTCCTCTTGTCCTGCTTTTCATGCAAAACTTTAACCCATTAACTTCTTTCATTTTTATAAATTTAAAACTGAATCATGTCCCTTCTGACTCTCCTTTGCTCAAGCCTATGCATATTAAAGGCTCTAAGCCTGGAACCATACTCTAAATTAGAAAGCCCATTAACTAACCTTGTAGCCCTCTTTTGAATTTTTTTTTCAATTGCTGCATCAGAGATATATGTCAATGGAAATCTTGCCATTGCGTCGATGATGAGACAAAGCTGTAATAATTGAAATAGGATGTTTCTTTTGCCACAGTGAAATAATAATCGTTCATGAAGTTTTCCAATTATGATTCATTTAAAAATATATATCAAACAGACTATTCAACACTTTTGCATTCTGACCACAATCTTCCATGTCCCATTTCTCGCAGGACCTTTATTCGTCTTGGTGGAGTATGCTTCAAAGGGCAACCTGAGAGACTACCTGAGATCCCACAGACATGCTTCAGGCTACCAGGTCCCCATAGGGGCCAAAGGAGACCCCTCCGTCCTGAGCCTGAAGAATCTGGTCACCTTTGCCTTCCAGACCGCCCGCGGCATGGAGTACCTGGCGTCCAAGAAGGTCATCCACAGAGATCTCGCCGCGAGGAACGTGTTGCTGACGGAGGACGAGGTCATCAAGATTGCCGATTTTGGCTTGGCCAGAGACATTCATAGCAACGAGTATTACAAGAAGACAACCAATGTATGTTTTTGTTTTGAAATTAAGTTCTTATATTGCATGCTTTGCCATCTTTTAAAAATGGACATCAGTGAAGCTTATTCGTGCACACCACTATGTCATCCAATTAACAATTTGCCCAAATGTAATTGAAGGGCTTGGGTGATGAAGGGGTTATGTGACAAAACAGAAATTGCGAGTAATTAAAGTTCAAAGTTTTAGTGTTGAAATCGTTTTCTGTTTTTTTCGTTAGTGTGCGTATGAAATTGGTCTAATGACATCTACTGTTTGAATATCAAGTTTTATTTGTTTAACTGTATCCATTGCTTACCATTGTCCAGAGTGTTCATTTTTTAAAATGTAACATAGCTCCTTCAACCTCCAAGCCCTTCAATTGAACCGTTTATTTCAAAAACCAGTCAACAGACATTTTTTTCAAAATTGAGTTATTAGTGCCATGTGATTCTTTAGGGGTAAATACACATTTTAGTACAGACAAAGAAAAAAAACGGTACTTTAATAGTATGAAGATAACTAGCAAAATTTTGGCTTTAGTGCAAAAACCAGTCAACGGCGTCTGTTATCTGGTTTTTGCACTAAAATAGATTTTTTGCGGCGCACCTTTGGTGTTACTGGTCTGGCTTGCTCTTGGGGCTGAGAAAAATTCCTTATCAGCTGGCGGAGTGCCAAGAAGAATGCATTCAAGGTAAAGGACGGATATTTGTCTCCAATTCTTATAGTTAGTGCCCGTTTTTATATTGGTATTCTTTTAAACTAATTAGAATAATGTCAGAAAGTTCCGATGAAGAGCCTGCAGAAAAAAGGAGGCAAGGAGTTACAAATGAGGCAAAGTACAGGCGGAACGTTAATCGTACGGCCCGAGTAAAAGGTGAGAGTTATGTCTCATTTACTGGCAAGCAAGTACCTGCCCTTGAAAAACCAAATTTTATAACATGTAATTGCAAAATGAAATGCTATTTAAACATAAATGAACATGTAATAAATGAAACTTGGGGTTATTTCCACAAACTTGAAAACAAAAATTCACAAGATACATACATTCAAACCCTAATAGAAATTAGTGAAGTTATGCGTAGAACGAAAAATCAAAATCATGCTGAAGAGAAAACATCAAGTGTGGAAAATTCCGAAAGAGAAGCCTTTAAAAGAAATTATTCTTACAAATACAATTTAAAAATCAGTGGGGAATTGAAACATGTTTGCAAAAATGTTTTTATGAAAATTCATGGAATTTCGCACAACAGATTAGGGAGAATATGTCAGTTATTATGTACCAATACAACCCCTAAAGACGAGAGAGGTCAAAACAGAAGTGGCAATGCCATTTCGGGTCACATTTGCGCGCTTATTCATGAGCAAATCTCTAAATTTGAAGTTAAAGAGACCCACTACGGGGAAAAACGCAGAAAATACCTTGATTCCCGTTTAAATATTACGAAAATGCATGAATTATTCATTAATGACCATCCTAATCTAAAAGATGTTGTCAAGTATAACTTCTATTATTTATATTTTCGTGAAAACTTTGGGTACTCCTTCGGTAGACCGCAAGTAGATGTTTGTAGTCAATGCGAAAGCCTAAAGGCAAACTAAAAGACCAAACTCTAGACGACTATACTAAACGTGAGGCAGCTGCAGAGCTAATGGTACATAAAAGGAGGGCTACAAAATTTTATGCTAATTTAAAAGAAGCATCCAAGAATGAGGATAATGAAACTGCAGCCCTATGCTTTGATTACATGCAAAACTTGCCTCTCCCGAATATTCCTGTCCAGGAAATTTTTTATATGAGACAACTATGGGTAAACGTTTTCAGTATTCATGATTTAAAAAGTAGTAAATCAAAAATTTACCTTTATCATGAAGGAGAAGGTAATAAAAGCCCAAATGAGGTATGTAGTTTTTTACTACACTACATACAAACCGAGATACCTGTAACTGTAAAAAAGCTCATCCTTTTTAGTGACGGACCATCAGGCCAAAATAAAAACCATACGGTTGTAAGATTTCTAATGAATCTTTGTGACAAAGGACGTTTTGATGAAATCATTCACAACTTTCCTGTTCGTGGACATTCATTCTCCCCATGTGACAGAGACTTTGGATCTATAAAAAGAGTCATAAGAAGGGTTGATAGAATTTATACTCCAGATGAGTATAGTGAACTTATTTTAAAGGCTAGTAAAACAAGTCGTTTTACCATCCATAGAGTTACACCGAAAGATATTTTTAATTTCAAAACGTGGTGGCCACGGTATTATAAAAAAATAACCCACTCAGATGAAACCTCAGGAAGAGGTATTCCTAAGGATGAAAAAGATATTTTCAAAATATCAACTTATAAGCAGTTCATTTACAATAACAGAAGTCATGGGAGAGTGGTGGTAAAGCCACATATTGATGGATTCGTTGAGTCTACATTTTCACTTCTAAAAAAACAAAATCTCCCAGAATTGCCTACTGAAAGGGTATATCCTTCAGGAAAGGTGAGAATTTCTTTTTCCTTGATATAAACTTACATCTTATGCTCAACCTTATCAACTCTCGTTTCATATTTTAGTTTAACTTTTTTATTTTGTCGTTATCATTATAGGTTCCTATTAATGTAAAGAAAATTCGAGATCTAAACAATCTCAAACAATATCTAATTGGATATGAAAATTTCTACACCAGCATTTTGAATTGGCCAACTACTAATAGTGAAAACATAGTCGAAATGGTTTACGATAACGAATAGCTATCTCTCCAGGAACCAAAATATGACAAAAAATACCTTATATAATAATGTAATTAGTAGGTGATAAATAAAAATATAATGTTTTTCCCTAACATTCTTATTTTGACTACAAGATATTACAAAAATTGAGAGCAAAGCTCTGAAAATACGCGTGAACGATTAGTTTATTGCAAAAAGCAGTCAACTACAAAAGTTTTAATAATTTTTTTTGTACTGAAGATAAGACGTAAGAAAATACTTTTTTGTCGGTAAAGTATCCAAATGAGGTCTACTTTAAGCCGAAAAAAAAAATCAACACCTACTTAAAAAGCAGTAGGTTGTTAAACAGTTTTTTTCGTTTTTCTCAAAACAACAAATTTGTCTGCTGACTGGTTTTTGAAATAAACGGTTCAATTAAGGAAGCACAAGATTAAGACTGACATAAAAATTTGAGTGCAAATAAATTCGCATTTTGTAACTTTTGTATAATTTTACAATCTAAATTCCTCAATTTCGATATTACATTGCCACCTAAAGCCTCTTTGATCAATTTTTAGAAGAAAAAAAAACAGAATCTAGCTTGATTCAAGTCGGAGGCAACTAGATTGAAAAAATTAAAGTGTAAAGAAAAGAACATGTTTTTGTAGAAACAGCCAAAATCTTAAAAATTAAAACTTATATACAGCAGAAAATATCTATTAAATATTGATTTTTTCCCCCAGGGAAGGCTACCTATCAAATGGATGGCTCCGGAAGCTCTATGTGAACGCTATTACACCGAAAGAAGTGATGTGGTAAGTACAATTTCAAATTCTTAAAATTTAGTATAAGGTGAGTTGAGAGGTCTACGGCAAAACTTGTTTCTTTTCAAATAAAGTTCACCTTGTTAGTCTAATTCTGCTCTTTAGTAGAAAGCTTTAAGCTTTTGAAGTTGGGGAAAAAAGGATGCGCCAGTAAGGGTTTTAAATCAATAAGCTGAATTTGTTATTTTTGAAAATCTTTCTGAATTATTTATTGCTATCATTGGTGTTGTTATTTGAAAGGTGGTATATTATATTTTTTTTTATGCATTGATTTCGAAGGTTTAAAAAAAAATATATCAAAAACTTTTTTTCCATGAAATTCTTATTTTTAAATTCAGATTTGAATTATAATCAGGGACATTATTTCAAGTTTTTCCAGGGGGGGGGGGGGCAAAGGGTAAAAACAAAATACAATTTCACCAGAAAACATCAAAAACCATGCCCACTTATATGTAAATACATTCTGCCCCCCCCCTAAATGACGGGCCTGATTATAATGCTTTGTCAAGAATTTTTAAAAACAAAATGAATAATTTTTTGCGTGTTACGCTTTTTACGTTATTCAAAAATTGTTAATCTTTAGTCTGAAGATCTCAAAATATTCTACAAACCTGGAGTTGGGCTCAATTTCTAACATAAAAGTAGCCTATATATTAATGAAATTATGTGTAAATTGTCTGAAATTTCATTCAATCTAAAATTTTAGCGAAAATAAAAAGTATAGGAGCTGAATTTAATTATGGTTATGTGGTACTAAAGCCTTGTTTTAAAGTGTATAACTGTCAAAAAAATGAGGAATGTTTTTGAAAGCATTCTTCTTCGGTTTGTTCTTTGCTTTCTGAAAAATGGATTAGCTAATTACTTTCTGTGAAGTAGTTATTCCATAGTAAAATAAGGATAAAGCTCATTCACTTGTCAAGTAATTAAAAATTCATTTTTATTTCAATCACTCTCTCCTTTTTTTGGTCTTCTTCCTGAAGACATCTGGAGCAGAAGTTAGCAATGTCACACGTTCCTCCTCAAACTATTCTAAAAAGATGAGTTGTTCAAAAGTAAACTTTTGGACATTTCATTGAGTATGGTGATTAAAGCATGTTTTCCCATAAGGAAAATGCGCTTCACTCTGAGTAGTATATCCCTGAAAAATAAAGAATTTTTGCTTTAAATTTTACATTTAGTTTTTCTTAACATATAATTCAATATTATCAAGCATGAACAAAACATTCTGTGGAAACTGTATCAGTGTGTACTAAAATTTATCTTACCTTCCATGTGTTCTAAAGTGGTCGTTTGGGGTGCTGTTGTGGGAAATCATGACCCTCGGCGGAACACCATACCCAACGATTCCCTACGAGAAACTCTACCAGAAGCTGAAAGATGGGCACCGCATGGCAAAGCCTGACAAATGCCCACTAGATATGTAAGTAATATTAAATTTATTTTTTGAGCAGTTAAGATTGCTCATTGATTTCACTCTGCCTTGCTTTGATGATTCTTGTGTGATTCTTTGTGATTGGTTGATATAGTGAGTCATGTGATCCATAGAGGCATAACCAATGAGATTCATGAAAACTAACTTATCTATTTTCTGCTGGCACTAAATGACTTCACAGTGTATTGCTTCTTTTCTTTTTAGTTTTATTTATTTTTTAATTTATTTTGTAAAACAATAAATCTTTTCGCATCTTATTGATTTTTCTTTTTTCAGTTTACTATTTTTTCTTTTATTTATGCAAATGATAATTCTTATGGAAACTAAATATTGTATAAAAGTTCACAAAATCTAACCAAAAACTGCATTGAGGATACATTACTAAATAACGGGACAAGAGTTTAAAACAATTAAATGTTCCAAACAGTAAAACAATTTTTGGGGATAACAACTTTTAACACGTTGACTGCCACAGTAATTTTCAGATTTCTGGCCAAAAATGAAATTTTGATTTTATTACATTCTATTATTAAAAAATCTAAATCTAGAGCATAGTTATAAAATAAAAGAGTAATAAGTAAAGTAAAATAAAAAAAAAAAATAAAAAAATAAATTTAAAAGTAAAATAAAAGAGTAAAAGTATAATATAAATTGTCTTTTCATGCAAGCCAACATTGATTTTTTGTTCTTTCCCAAGAAGCCATCTATCGATATTAGCACTGATATATTACGAGTTTAATCGTAGCAACACAAGAATGGCAAGTGAATACAGTACGAGATAACTCGTAGTTGGCGTCCTTGAAAAGATCGCTACCTACGAGTTATCTCGTAGTCGGCAGTCAACGTGTTAAAAAATCAAATCTAGAACCTGGCTTTCGTAATTCAAGGTTGTGCATTTATCAAATGCAATATTAGTACAAGGATCTTTTCCTTCCATGTTTAACCAAAATAATATATGCCATATTTCCTTTAAAAAAAATCATGCTATCATATTTTTTGTGTTAAAAAACATTTAAAAGACTATTAGATTTAGTTGACCCAATTTATTTCATAATCTAACATTTATTTTTCTCTTTAGCTACATGCTCATGAGAGCTTGTTGGGAAGAAGCTCCGTTAGATCGTCCTAATTTCAGTGAAGTTGCGAAGATTTTGGACCGAATTCTACTGGACTCTTTGGAACGGGTAAGCTTATTTTTAACAACTAAAAATCTTCATCCGAACCTAGGCGCCCAAATTTTGTTTGTTGTATCTATTGCAAACATTATTTCTTGCAGAATGATACACCTTTTTCCTTAGAATTTTGAATACCCTTATCAAAAGCACCAAAGTTCTTTAAATTTAAAAGTGGACAAAGTCAATATTTAACACATTTTATGAGTGTTATAAAATGAAAATGTCAGAATTATTGCTTCGAATGCACACGTATGGGAGGAAACGCAACTATCTTTTTAAATGGTTAAAAAACATCAACTATTTCACACAGGGTTATGCAAGGATCAGTTTTTTTTTCTTCATTAAAAAAATGTCTTTTTAAAAAATTTTCATGGTAATGCTCTTTGAGCATCTATTGTAACAAAAAGCAAGAGTCAGGGCCGTAACCAGACCTCGGTTTTGGGTAGGGTTTTATCAAACCTATTTCTCATGAAATCTATAAAGGCAATAAAATTTGATTTCATGTTCTATATTCTGTTGATTTTTGTTACAATGGATGCTAAAGGGGTATCAACATGAAAAATGTTTAAAAAAAAGTGACTCATCTTTTCAAGGAAGGAAAAAAAAAATCTGGATACATGAGTTGACTCATATACACACATTTGAATGTATACTTTTGAAGTTTCTATCTTACGACACTAATAAGATGTGTTAAATATAGAGGTTCTCTGCCTAAAAAAATTTACGAGTTGTACCGCACCAAGTGCGGTCATTGGCTGGTATTCTAATTTTACATTAGCTACCAGTTTTTTTTGCTCTCTTTGCTTTATAAGAGGATTTTTGCCTCCAACTCGACTACTTTCGTATTCCATGCTGATGAGAGCATAATAAGCTCGAAACAGCTGTCTATGGATCGAAATAGCAGAGTTGGTGGTGTATTGCATAGAGGTTGGTACTTCACAGTTTGAAGAATTTTGGTGTTTTTTTTTTAGTGGCTAAAAAATTCAAAGGGAAAGGTGTATTTTTAAGAGAGTATGTTTGCGATAACTACAATAACAATAAATACTGCAGAAAAAACACTTAATTTGTACTTCAATTACTCAATAATGATAATTTCATTTTTCAAATGCAGTTTTTCAAAGTAAATGAGAAAATCAAAATAAAATAGCAGTAATATTTTTTTTTTAATGAGAAACTATGAAAAGCTTTTTGTAACAGTTTTGAAAAATTTTGGAGGGGGTATGAACCCTAAAAACCCACCCCTTAAATACGGCCCTGAATAGAATATAAAATCAAATTGATCATTTGATTCCACTTGGAGTGTGTTAGGTAAAACACTCCCTGTAACAAAAGTCTGATCACGGCCCTGCAATGGAGTACAAAGTAGTGTTTTAAAGTGTGGAATTTAACTCATGAACTTGATTTGTTTCTCCAGGTGTACCTCGAGCTGGACTTTCCCATCTTGGACACGCCACAGAACAGCAGTTCCGAGGAAGAAGAAATGGATTAGGCCGCCTTCTGCGCACAGAGTGATTTGTATTTATTTATTTCGTCAGAGGTGCCATCAACGTCTCATTGTCAGCTTCGGGTCTGACATCTTTGGACACCTGAGGTGCAATGAAAAATCCTGCCATTTTGAAAAAAATATATATTTAGTGACGAGAAGAAGTTTTAGTAACTTTTATCTGGTGTCGGCCGTTGAGTAATGGGGTCCATACTGGACGTGCAGATAAAGTTTGTGGAGTTTAGTTTCTAAGCATGGTTGTGTGAAGAGTCAACAGACTTTTCGAAAGAGGAAAAAAAAAAAAAGAAGTACAAGAGCAAGATTAAAATCGAAGATCCAGAATCTCAGTTTTTAACAGACTTTTTAGAAGAGATGAAGGCTGCAGGTTCTTAGCCTTAGTTTTATTTAGAATCATAACAATGTTTCGTTGTGGATAGAACTCTATATTTTTATCATCATAGGTTGGCAGCTGTGTAAAAATTTTACATTTACCTACACTGCTTTTTATAGGACTTTTAAAAACAGGAACGAATGTATTTTTGGATACTAAAAATTAGGTGTTTATCAGACCTGTAGTCAGATAATGATCTCAAAAATGGAGAATTCCATCTTTAATTATTTAAAAAATAGGTCAATAATTTGTGTATTGACAGGCATTTATGCTTCCTTTTCTATTTAATTTTTCAACTCATCAGTTTTTCCTTCAAATTTAGCTGTTGATTGACACAAGAAACTGCACACTATTTTGAAAATAAAGAATATCAACTATTAAATACATTGTTGTATTCAACATTTGTCTTTTTGAGTAGAAATGTAAGAATTAATTAATGCAATTCCACAATTTAATAAGACAGTAATGAAGTCCAATTTCACAAGAAAGAAGTATGATCAAGCTTTCTTGATTTAATTCTCACTACAGGTCTGATAATGATGTAATTGTTTTTCTATGCTGTCTTCAAAGCTTCTGAGAGAAAGTTTGTCATAATAGTCGACTCTCGAACTTTTTTTCTCTCTTAGTAATTAGATCAGTTCACAGTTAAACCTAATGTCCTTCCTAATTTTTGTTCTCAGATAGAGAAGTGATTGAATTTGATGATATCTATTTTTATTTTTCTATTCGAAAGCGCCCCTGTGAGAAATTCAGTATTTATGTGCAGCAAAAATCAAAGAATGGGCTTATTGTGAATTACAATTCAAAGGCATAACAACTAACATTAAAGCATATTGAGAATGTGATGTTTGGAAGGAGGTAAATATCTCTCTAAGAAGAACAGGGACGTCATTTCAAGTTTTTCCAGGAGGGGGGGGGGGGGCAAAGGGTCCAAACACAGTGCAATTTCACTGGGAGGCATCAAAAACCACGCCCACTTATATGTAAATACATTGATTTCTCAAAGCCGGGGTGGGGGGGGGGGCAATTGACCATCCTGCCCCCCCTAAATGACGGGCCTGAAGAAAAAGATTATTTTTGCTCTTTTCATAATTTTGTATGAAAGAATATTTCTACTACTGAGTATAGTTAAAAATTGTGATGAAATAGTGAGAAGTTGTGATGAATTTCTTTTTTTTTTTTTCATCTTTTTTTTTTTTGAAATGTAATCCATGTGCAAGTTTTATCAACTAGTAACTCTAGGACATAAGTAGTGAACCTTTTTTTTTTGTACTGTTCATTTTCACCATTATAACTGATTTTTAAACTGTACGGAACAAAATACAAATATTTCTTCTTTCTTACAAGGAAAATAACCAAATACACCTCAGAACCAGGCCCGTCATTTGAGGGGGGGGGGAGGGGAAGGGGCGTCAGGCACCCTTCCCTTGACTTTGGGAAATTAATGTAAGTAATGTATGCAAACCACACCCACGTACATGTAATTATTTACAGCTAAGTGGGTATGATTCTTGATTTTCTGTGTCATTTATAGGGGGCATATTCCCCTTGCCTCCCCCCCCTTGAAAAAATCGAAATGAGGGGTCTGCTCTGAGCCCTCCTCCTCTCATATGTGCTTTAATACTTATTAATTTTCTTATTGCATTGTGAATGTTATATAGTATTGATTGTATTAAAAAACAAACCTTTAGTCAAATTTTCCTTGGTGTTTTACAGGTTTGAAATCATAATGTATTTGTGAGTATCACTTGAAACAATTGCTATACATATGATTATTTTAAGCTAGTAGAAAATTTACGAAGTTATAATTGCATTCGAATTCCTTTCGTAAAAATATAAGATTAAAAATTTGCAAGTGTTAATCAAAAAGTGCGTATGTGTGCAATGTGCAGGGCACATTAAAAAAAACAAACACAGTTGAATCCCTATTTAGTGAATCTCAAAAAAAAAAAAAAAAAAAATTAAATTAATTTTTACACTAGCGCACACACAAATTTATTTATTTATTTGTTTTTTTTCTCTTTCATTATTTTCTTCAATTTTTTTTTTTTTACATATATGATTATTACCCTAAAAATGTTATCTAAAAATATTTTGTTTCACTCCATTTTTATCTTTGAAATAGTCTCACATTTTATTAGAGGAGGAACCAAATTTTAATGAGAAACGAAGTAAAGTATCAAGTACAAATTCCTTAAATAGCTATTCAACTGCTGTTTGTATCTAACGCCTTCAGTAATGAGGCCTTTGGGTAGAAAGAAGTTGAGCACCACTGTTCTATATTATTTATAATCTATAAAAATAATATAATCATATTTATTTTTAGTTCAAAGTTAAGTCATTTATGTTTTGATCCGTGAAGAAAACAAAAAAATGTGATAAAAATATTTATATTTATTTAAGGCTTAATTAGTTACTGATATTAGCTTGAAGGAGTTCCTTCTCAATGAACGGAAGTGACGCAATACATGAATTTCAAATAACTAATATTTAACAAGTATTCCTTAGAGTTTATTTTAAAAAAAATAATGAATTGGAATCAACTTCATAACTAAGGACTGTCGTGAATGTACTATGGTTTTTTTTGCAAACTATGCCTGCATGGTTTCGAAGATATTTTTATTTTGCAACGGGGATAAATGCTTTCCTCTCAGAATTACAAATTTGTGAAATTATTAAGTGGAACAATATACCAATTAAAAATCATTTGACGCATTCATACCCAATCGCCGTTTTGAAAATTTTACAAATGTGTAAATATTGATGAGTAGAACTTTATTCAGTTTAATTGTAAATTGAATAAACTGAAGCTGGGAAAAGAACCCTGAACCATAAAATCAAAATGGAAATCATTTAACTTATTCATACTCAATCTTCAAATAAATATTGATATAGAAATGACAAATTTTATCTTATATCATTCAGATTAATTTTAACTAATATATTTTTTCAATTACTACTTTAGTGACATTTTTGTATAACGCTCTTTCAAATACAGAGAGCGTGTCATTTTCACCAGTCAATCAAATGAAAGTCACTTTCAAAATTTAGGAAGTAAAATGGGAATTAGTCTACTGACTCCAGAGCAAAATAAATAAATAAATAAATAAATCACAACTTGCAACAGCAAAAAGTGTACAATCTTCACCCGTTTAACTCTTCATTTTGTGCAGATTTTAAATTTTATCGAAATAGGGTAAGTGCTCCAGTAGTCGGCCATTTAAGAGATCTTTTGTTGATCTTGGCTGACCTAGAACTTTCAGCTCATCAATACAGCAACAAAAACAAGGTAAAACTTTAGAATGAACCTTTCTGATAGTGAATCATCTACTTGTTTCATAAATTAAAAAAAAAAGTATGTTAAAATCAAAGCTGATATCAACACTAGTAAATGCTCCAGTAGTCGGCCACAGAATCATCTTAGCTGAAAAATAAGCAGAATGGCAATCTTGGACGACTGGCACACCATTCAAAGTGAAATGACCTTTACTAATTCAAAAAAAGTACCCAAAACTTAACTGCCACTGGTTGATGATTGAGGATAGGTACATGAATGTGTGAATGCGTCATATCTGATTTTGAATTAAAAATGTACTATTTATGAGGAGTTTTATGTCATTGTGGCCGACTACTGGAGACTGGCCGACTACTGAAGCACTTACCCTATATCTCAGAAAATTTTCAGAGGAACGAAGCTACCCCATGCAGAGTAGTCACGATGAAAATTTATCTTCAATCAAAATATGATATTTTTTCCTTTACTTTTTTTTTTTTTTGGTGGCTATAGGTAATGTATTACGTTGCATTTGAAAGAATCACTTGCATTTATTTTACGAATCTCATTGTAAACATAGTTTGTTTCTAGGAGAGCATTTATGTAACAAACCTCTTCATTTTGTTGTAGTTATTCATTTTTCACCTCATTTGTGCATAAACATATCATTAGTTTCTCTCATCACAGTTCGTGTATATGTTGGGTGCCATATCGTAAATTATTGTCATCTGCGTTGTATTCTCAAAAACATCGTTTAACAATGAACTTGGAAGAATTTCTGTGAAAATCTCGCTTAGTGTAAATTTGTTTATTATAACGTTTAAATTTGGCAGCTCATTGGGCATTAGCGCCAGATTTTGGTGATAATTTTTTTGACTGGAAGTTTTTTGGAAGTCTTCATCTACTCTTAATGCATTTATTTGAAAAAAAGAGATTATGATTTATCTTTGCCAGTGTAGAAATGAAATTTGCATGGGAATGAGTATGTAAAAATATGTATATAAAAAGATCACAAAAAATCTGCATGACGAAATTTTCATTCTGGTTAATACTCATCAATGTAGCAAGTATGCATTAATATGTAGTTAAAAAATGACTTAATGCTGTTAAAAAAATCAACCTAATGC
This sequence comes from Uloborus plumipes, assembly GCA_038373865.1. NCBI lineage: Eukaryota > Metazoa > Arthropoda > Arachnida > Araneae > Uloboridae > Uloborus > Uloborus plumipes. Next base: position 120,699 of record JAXGGA010001693.1, read on the forward strand.
TGTATGACGCTTTTGAAAAAATGTCTGAAATGTATAACCTAATATGAACAAACTTCATTTAACTGAAAAGAATTTACAAAAATGTTATTTAACTCTGACACTAGGTCAAACTAAAACCGCACCAAACTGCAATGGTATTTACTTCAATAAATAAATAAATAAAAAAAAGCTGTTCAGTTAAAAATTATATATTTTGTGCAATTTTTTCTACCCTTTCCACTGCTAACATAAAAAACATAATCAATAATAAAGGCATAACATTAATGAATTAAATAAAACCCTCTTACAAGTTAAACAGTTTCTGAAACAACAAATAATCGTATGTAATGAGACTATCTCAACAAAACAAAAGGCACTTAGTTATTTCATAAAACAAGGTATAATGTAGTATGACATATATAAGCTAGAGAAAACTGACAGTTATATTGCACTTAAATTTAATTGTGTAACAAATGGGCCCTGAACAGGTTACGATTTGCAAAGTTTGTCTACAAGTGCCTTGTCTTTTGATATGATGTCTGTAACTTGTTATTTTGAAGCCAAAGCAGAAGCACTTGTTATTGTATTAATTGATTTGTTTCAATTTGGTGAACAAAACTTATTAAATATTTAAAATATATCTTAAGTGCCTTAAATATGCCTTACTCATGTTAATAAATTTCAAATATATTTTTATAAATGTTTGATTCATAACATGAATTATGATCTTGTACAGAAAATATGGTTAAAATATATATGAATCAGGGATGAATATTTGAAATGAATTCTATTTTACATGTATTATATTGGTCGTTTTTATGTACAGTCGAGTCTCCATATAGCGAACACTCTATTTAGCGAAGTTCTCTATACAACGAAGCATGTTCTGTGACACAGAAAGTTTCAGTAGAAAAGCATATAAATTTGTCTTCCTTTAACGAATATCAAATGGCCCAATTTCTCTATTGCGAGGTTTTTATGGGAGAAAGTGTCAATGTTCTGGAAGATAGAAGTCTTTCTTCTACTGCTTTTGTGAAGGCTTACTTCACACATGTGAAGAATTTTATGAGCAAAGTGTTTCCAAAATGCAGCAAAAAATCACGGACTATTTTCAAAGTAAAACTAGTGTCGTCGAACAAGTTCAGGTTTAATTCTTTTAATTTATTAATGTAAAAATTTGCAAAAATTCACCAATTATACTACAGATGCGAGTAGCATTCCTGATACAATTTAATAGGTTAATAAATTAATTTAATTAGTTTTATTTCTTAATTCATTCACTGCGTTACATTTATAACTTCAAAATATGCACAGTATTTATTTCTTGCTAAAATGCATTTATTCCAAAAATAGTAAAGTGAAAATTAACCTAATGTACTACTTACACATGTATAGTCCCTATTGAAAAATTAAGCATAGAAATTTACTATTTTCTTTATAGCGAAGTTTCTATATAACGAACCTTTTCAATGGTCCCTTGCGACTTCGTTATATGGAGACTCGACTGTAGTTGTTAAAACATGAAGCTAAGCTGCATGGTATTATACCTCTGACAAGATCCCATAAGTTCAAATATAATTGATGGTTCAGTATCAGAACATTAAATTCGTATGAAATAATTTTTCCCAAGAATGGTCAGATTCTAGTGAAATATGGTAAAAATCTGTAAAATGAAATTAATGAAAAAATTAAGAATCAATTTTGTTCTAAAACTGAGAAAGAATTTTTAAGGCTACAGTGGACACATTTTTTTTTTCAATTATTGATCTATATATCTCAAACCTTGTGTGCTTGTATATTTACTACATCTAAAAGCATAAAAAAATGGTGCAAAAACAATGAATACTTTTTTTTGAAATTTAAAATGGAAAACTTTTTTTTAACGAAAGTTCCCAAATTTCAAATTGCTCCATGCATCACAATATTTATTGGATTATAACTAAACATTAGAAATACATTAAGATACTGTCTAGTTGCAATTTCATGGATGAATTTTAGTCCTTTCAGTTCTGTAAAATTAGAAATTCGACCTTTTTATTGTTAAAGTTACCTTATTTACTGAAAAATTCATATAAATTTTCATTTTCAGCCATCTTTTATAAATTTTCTCACAAAACATTACATGTAATGCATTAATTTATGTAATCATGCCTAATGATTGGAAATTAAGTGGAAATTCAAAGTTTGGAAAAAAATTGTGATACATGGAGCAATTTAAAACTTGGGAATTTTCGTTAAAAAATATTTTAAATTTTAAACTTTCAAAAAAAAGTTCATTGTTTTTGCACCAATTTTTTAGGCTTTTAGATGCAGTAAATATACAAGCACGCAAAGTTTTGGACAGAAAGATCAATAATTGAAAAAAAAAGCATTTTTTTGTGCTCACTGTAGCCTTAAGATTTTTTCAAACAAAATGTAGATTTTCTAACCAGGATATGACCGTGCTCTTCATTAAAAATATCAGTACATTTCTTTGAAAAAGATCATACATTCACTGTGCCAAAATATGGCTCTAAGATTGAGAAGAAAAGTGCAAAAAAAAAAAAAAAAGTGCTGATTGAGATTTAAATTTGAAAAAAATATACCAAATGATCATGCACCAAAATGCTTTGTAAAATGCCAAAGATGTATTTGTGATGTGAAGCCAAAGATACTTTTAAAACTCGAGCACTAAGTGCGGAAATTTCATTTACAATGCAGTCATTTAAAATTGTAAAATTTCATTCATTGTGCAAAGTAATGTTCATACTGTATGATGTCCTTGACTTGCTTATTTGTTTAAGCTCCTTGTTCTGTTGTAAATACTTCTGTTAAGAGCATGTATTTTGAAATAAATGCAGTAATCGAGAATCGTTTCATTATTGCCTTCTTTGGTCGACGAATGCAGAAATCGTGCTATCGCAACTGTTCTTCAACAAAATATTACACCAGTACCCAACACCGTCATCCTAACCCAGCAAAAATGTATGAGGCCCTGAGAAAAATTACACAGGCCAACAAAAAAAAACCTTTTTGAAAACTTTTTTAATTTTAATAGCTGATCTTGATAGAATTTTATGTGCTGAATCCAAATCTGCTTGTAGTTTTTATGTATCACCCTTAGTTTCCAAGCAAAATGTATTTTATTATATAGTCTAATACCCATTTACAGTATATAGGGAAATCAATGAAACACTGTAGAATCGTAAAAATGGTTTGTATTTACAGTAAAATACTTGGAATAGTAATTTTATGTGATGATACAAGGTTCACTTGTCAACTGGAATTGCTTTATATTTTCTTTCCCTTTTTTCCTTGAAGCTTCTTGTGTAGCTTTTCCTGCGATGAATAGCTTGCTGAACTTCGCGGTGAAGTGACCAACAGTAATCCCCCATCATGTTGTAGCATGTGCTTCAGCAGTGCTGCCAACATCATCTTTGTTCATTAGACCTATTTTTTCATGTTATCTTAACTATGAAAAAGCTGTTAAATTCTAAAAATGTTTTTTTATTTCATGAATGTAACTATAAAATGTGAATAAATGGTGGGTGATACAACTTTTTAAGCATCATATTTGGATTCAGCAACCTAAACAACATAAGAATAAGGTATTTTCATTAAAAAAGTTTTTTCATCGTTGGCCTGTGTTAGCTACAGTTAAACTAGATTCAGGCAATTAAAATACAAAATGTGTCAATGATTTGTAAATTACAAGATATTTAAATTAAAATCGAATTTAAGTTAAGTTAATTATGTATCTCAGTAATCCCTTGACTGTGAATGGAAAAAGTAGAAATGTGTTTGGGCCAATCCATGGTTACGATCGTTACATTCACAGAACTTCAGCTGTTCATATTTTATTTAAATACCGTTAAAGTTCGAATGAAAATAGGAAATGATTAAGCTCCCATCCAAGATAATTATCACCTAGCATGAGTTTGGAATTATTAGTGGAAGTCTTAGAAAAGTCTCGAAAACGTGTGGTTACGGTCCTTACAAAAAAAAAAAAAAAAGACATGGTTTTTTGAGTGCTATGAAACACTGCTACTTTTCTATGACTATTGCACGTATGATCTTCTGGATTTTTATAATAATTTCTCTGTTAATCATGCATGATATCATATAAAGAACTTAGCTTTTTGTTGAAAAATGAATTTTTATGAATTTTTGATTGCAGTTACGGTCGTCACACGTTTGACTATTTTCAATATGTATGTAGCTAAAAGTGAGTAAACGGCTATTTTAAGTAATTTTTCCGCCATATATAAAGTCAAATAATGTACATATGAGCAGAAAGGTTCTCCAGTTAGTTCATTTGATTAGATATCCTTTTCAATTGATTACTATAGACTTGGGAAGCTTTCAAATCCCTGAGCTACGTTTTCCCATGAAACTTCACCAGAACACCCACACCTCCCAGTCTCTCTTCCGATATTTTAACTTCACTAAATCCTTATAATACTTGAATCTCTCATCATCACCTGAAACTCGCTAAATTTGGTGACTTTATTAAAACTTTCGGCAGACTGTAGGACCTTATATTTCGAAAACGAGGAGGTGAGGGCAAATAATTTACAAATCCAGAAAAGTGTTTTAGTACTATAAAGTTTCAAATGCAAATAACTTAATTGTTTTCATTATTTCAGCATAGTATGGTGAGCATCGAAGAACCTTTGGGTCAAATTTGGAAAAGAACTAACGTAAACGGTATTTATATTAGGAAAGCTCCTTTATAGGCGATTTCCCACGAATACCTCCGATTGTAACTTTCAGATGCATTAGAGGAATTCTGTACCAAATTTTGCAAAGATCCGACGTGAACTGTGATTTTATACCTAAAACATGTAACGACTGTAACCAACGTAGCACAAAAACGAAAAGGTTTCTCAAATAAATTAGTAGTGCACGTTTTTAGAATGAATGAGTACACTGTAAAACCTAAATGGCAAACTTCTACATCAAATGGTTTTACCTAAGAAGAACAGATATTACCTGGTGTATTTATAATTGAAGCAGTTTGGGCTTAGGTAGTTATCGCCTTGATCTGATCTTGATCTTCAACGGATGGGAAGCCCTCAAGATGAGCTCAGTGGCAGGGGGAATTTTATCGCGAGACTCTACCGACTCCAAATTGTAGTGGCGCAGGATGTTGGAGATGACCACTTTTTCTTCCATTATCGCAAATCTCTGACCTGTAAAAATGACATAAATACAAAGTTTAGTGCTGTTTTCTTAAATGAAATCTGCTCTGTTCTTACTTATCTTCATGATGTGTACCCAGATATTACTACCACAACAATATTAACCTAATCATCCGCGGCATTAATTTGGTTATCTGGAACTTTGGCACAAGGGCGGATCCAGCTTCTGGTTCAGGAGGGGGTCATTTTCATTAAGAGTGGGGTCACAGTGCAATTTTCATGCTAAAACGCGGGCATTTGGCGGTTTTTTCGAACTGTAAGTTCCAAAAATGCATTTAAAGCTATATTTTGCCGTTTAAAGGAGGGTTCATGACTCCCATGTTCCCCCTCTCGGTTACTTAAAAATAGGCGCATCAAATTCAGAAATTTTGCGATGTCTCCAGGGATTTTGCACGAAAGAAAACAGCCCCACTCTTTTTTTTTTTTTTTTAATGCACCGTTGGTTGAGGCATTTCATTTATTTTATGGTTATCGAATGAGGCTTACGCTTTTATTGAACTTTTTCTAACAAATACAAATCCAGTAATACATTAATACAGCAAAAATTTCTAAGAAAATGTTGTGCTTTATAAACGTTGATTTTTCAATAGAATAACAGTTTACGCGCTAAGAAATTTTAATCGTTTGCATTTAACTATTGTTGCAAAAGCTAAGTGGGAAAAAAGTACACAGCTCCGTATCTATGACCACCATCAAGGAAAAAGTGTGGGGAGTGGGAAATTAATTTGGAATTGACACTCCAGCTCTCGCTACACAGAGTATAATTAGCGGAACATAATGGAGCTCAGAGCAGCACTTACCAATGCAATTCCTGGGTCCGGCCGAGAAGGGTATGTATGCGTACGGATGCCTTTGGGCCGAATTTTCCGGCAGAAAGCGGTCCGGATTGAAAACCTCTGGATTAGGGAACACTTCCTCGTCGCGATGCAGGTGGTACGTCAGGACGATGCACAGCGCCCCCTTGGGGATTTTGCTCCCGCCTGGTGAATAAAAAAGGGGAAAAAATTAATTTGAATTTCGACATCCAGAATTTGAATTATGTTTTTCGTAATGACGAATTGCGATAGGTGTGTGTGTTTAGAGGTACTATACATCGATGTTAGAAATTCAAATATTGATGGTATTGACACATCGACTAAAAAACATCGATGTTAAGAATTCAGGATATCGATGTTATTGACACATCGACCAAAAAATTCAAACATCGATGGTATTAACATATCGACTAAAAAACATCGATGTTAGAAATTCAAACATCGATGTTATTGATACATCGACCAAAAAACATCAATGTTAGAAATTCAAACATCGATGGTATTGACACATCGACTAAATAACATCGATGTTTCAAAACCTCGACCTTTTTCTAAATATATTGTGTTCTTTAAATGAGGGGAGTGCGCGTTTTCAAAGTTAGTCCTTTCATGCGGGATACTGAAAAACATTACAGTTTCTTTTTTTTTTAACTACACGAAGTATTTGGAATGTAAATTTTATAAACTTCTGAACACTTTAAAAAAGAAATTTATGAATTTTCAATTTTTCCTAAGTGGAAATAAAATGCTTCAGAATAAAAAAAAAACTTAAAAAAAAAAAAAAAAAAATCTAGTTTCTGCTTTTTTCCCCTTGCATTGCTAATCTTGCGAATGTTTTTCTGCCATGACATAGTTAGAGAAGAGAAGACCGATTTACAGTAAATGCGACGATGCTATAAGTAAGTACGTTTGAACCTAAAAGTTATATTATTCGATGTATAAAGGAGAAGCTATGTTAACGCTAATGAATGATGTTAAATACTTACATTGATCTAGTTAATTATTTTCGGTGAAGTAAATAGTCTTTTCTGCAATAAATTTTGTGGAACCTAGTAGAAATGATTCAGGAAAAAGGTACCTGAATGGGTCGTATCTAATACTTACAAACAGTGAGCTCCTCGTTGGCTTGTCTTCCGAAAAATGGAACAGAAGGATAAAGCCTCTGAGATTCCTGATCAAAAGAAATGCATGCAATTAGTATGCATTATATCCGATAATTTTCACTTAATACTTCACTATGCGTAAAACAGATAATATATATGTGTGTGTTCCCTATACAAATTTACAGTTAACAACGGATCTCGACCAAATTTGGCAGCGAGGTACTTGGGCACCCGGACGTGTTGTAGGGGGGGGGGGGGTTCGAACGCAAAAAAAAAGGGTCAGTTCGAATTTTAATTTAAGGGTACAAAAATGGCGTAAAATGGCTCTTTCTACCTAAAATAAATATCGGATCTTCTCAATTTTGGTCTCATTGGAAAGATAGGGAGAAATACGTTTTAAGTAGATTTCCTTCTGATGGTTTTGGAAATTTCTAACTGATATTTTCACCAAGATACGGGCATTTTTAAGTTTGTAAAAAATCAACTGAAAATTAAATAGATAAAAATCGTCTGCACGAGGCATAAAAGTTTTAGGTGGGGGGAGGGAATGTTTCAGGGGGTATTCTTCGTTTCTTTTTGAGGGGGGACTCTAGATGTGTATGGGGGGGGAGGGGGATGGGCCCCGTTGAAAAATCTCAAGGAAATTATTTTAAAATATAGTTTTAAAAAACTAAAAAATACGCTTTTGGAGTAATTCAAAATATTTCATGATACTCTGATTTCCCTATGATGTTCAAAACTATTGAATATCCGCTAAATTTAATGCACTTATAATGCATCAACATGTAATACAGTTTAGCCTTTAGTTTCAACAATAGTATTAAATATACCACTTTTATATTTGCAAAGAACGTGAATTTTATCTTTTAATCAGAGTTCCATACATACATACAAGCAAACCCACATGTGAAACTAGTAAGAACGTAGTAACAATTGAGCGCCACTACTCACCTTGAGCACTCGGTCCAGGTATTGCATGTCCTTCAGATCGTCGGTGGTGATGGGCCTGTCGCCGTCGTCCCCGAATATTCGATCGAGCTCTTCGTGGATGCTGGCCTGGACGTCCGGGTAGAGGCCGATCAGGTAGAGGGCCCAGCTCATGCCCATGGATGTGGTGTCGTGGCCCTGCAACGAAATCCACAATTGCAACACTGTAAAAAATAGATGTTGTTTTTACAGTATAATACAGCTAAATTTATAGTAACAAAATGTAAAAATTGTTAATTTTAGAGTAATAAACTAAAATTGCTAGTTTTACACTAAGAAATTGTAAAATTGCTGCTTTCCCAAATTAAATCCCTTAATTTAAAGTAGCATCAACTCATCGGATTTTGCTCGGCCGATCATCGAACTCCTCGTAAACTGATCCCGTAACGCACGATGACATCGTTCCTATCAGTATCCGAGCACGGTTTTCGATGAGCTACTTTTCATCGGAAAGCGATATCTTTCCGATCAACTTTCCCGATGAAAATGAGCCGCGTATCCAAAATGGATCCTAAATTCATCAGCACGGGACTGCACTGCTCGTAAATTGCTCCAAATCTCATCGTATATTGAGCAAAACTCATCGGATTTTGCTGCTCGGATTCTGTTTGGCCGATGAGACATATTGGAGCAAATCCCGATGAGAACTCATCGAATCCGATCATCGGCCGATGAGAATTTCATCGGGTGTCGATGAATGGGCGATCATCGGCCGATGAGATTATGCTGCTAGGGTTACAGTAATAAACTGTAAAATTGCTAATTTTACAGTTTTTTACTGTGCATTTTACAGTTTTAAACTAGAACCTCAGCTGCCAGTGTTATACTGTTGTTGTTACAGTATGATAGGTACAGCTAGTTTTGTGGTAATAAACTGTAAAATTGTGGTAGTAAAATGTAAAATTGTGGTAGTAAAATGTAAAATTGCCGCTTTACAGTAATAAACTAAAATTAACACTTTTACAGTTTATTATTGTGCATTTTACTGTTTGAAACTGGAACTTCTGCTGCCAATATTATACTGTAGAAACAACAGCTTTTTTTTTTGCAGTGAACATTCAGGAGTAATGAAGTGTGTATAAAAAGCATTCGGCGTACGCCAGGGAGCACATAACCCAACTTTGTCTCCGATCCTTAAGGTCCTTTTGGGTTTTCGGTAAAGTACCGAGTTACCATCGCGAAGGTCCCAGGATTAAATCCCACCAGGGAAACATCACTCGATCCGCTGGCTACGTCCAAACGCCACATAATGGTGGCACGGCAAGACAACAGACGGCGTCATGTACCACAGCCTTAGCAACATACCCACATTTACAGCAACTATCTACAGCCAGGAGCGCGCCCCAATGGGATGTCACTGTGACCTCCCAAAAATTTCCCCATTCGGCAAATTAGCTAATGATTCGGCAATTTGAAAATAATGTTGCAACGTTGAGATTATTTGTTCTTTTTAAAGATGCTTCATGTTTTTTCTCATTAAATGTTATGTATGATTCGGTTAAGTTGAAACTGTATTCGGCAAATTGATGAATTTTCCCCTCCCAAACACTTTAGTTTTGGGGCGCCTCTGGCTACAGCTAGAGCCTCGTTACTTTAGCTAGAATGACTGCCTTCAGCTCCCCATCTGATCCAAATATCTCCCCCTCGCGCTTCCCTGCTCCATCACTTGCAAGAGTAGTTATGTGACGCACGTTAGAAAGTACATAACCCAACCTTGCTGCCAAACCTACAGGTCCTTTTGTTTTCTCGGGAAAGTACCGGGCTACTATTACGAACGTTCCTGGATCAAACTCCGCCAGGGTGAATTACGAGGTTTTCACAAGCATTAGTGATGAATGCTTGTGAAAACCGAAATGATGGTCGCGTAACGGACGTGACCATCGCTCGTTCTGATGGTCACGTCCATACGCCACAAGTACATTGAAGGCTGGAAGTATCAGTATATAAGGACGAATAACAGTTACAAAAACGGCTTTCCCCGGAACAGGGAGGCGAGCACGCACCTCGAAGGCGAAGGTGTCCACTTCCTCCCGGATGTCCTCCTCCGAGAGGCTCAGGCTCTGGATGTGGTGCTCCAGCAGAACGTCCATTAGGGCCTTCCGCTTCCGCCGCGCCACCTCGGGGACCCCGCACAGCAGCTTCGTCTTCTTCTCGTTGATCACCTGCGATTCGCACCCGAATGAGAAACTGCATTGTTGAAACTGTGGGTCGTTTACCACACTATATAAAAACCACCCGAAGCACTCACCGATCTCGTAAAGGAATGCAGGAGTTCGAGATCGCTTTTGAACTGCCTCCCCAGCGGAGACAAGTGGAACAGCCAATCGAACCAGTAGCTCGGGTTAACCATGCGTTCCATCAGTATCTCGGAGGCCCTAGAACAAAAAATAGCAGGCTTAGTTCTGTACCTCAGAACCAGACAAACGTAAGTCCGTTTTCGTCACTTTTCAGTAAAGGGCAAAAACGATTGTCGGATGCATGCAAAGGATGGGACTCGCTCTCTTTTAACCCTGTTAAATAATTGTGAAGGAATTTCTTTTCTAGAATATCATTCTTATGGGTCGATGCGGATTGAGATTCTACATACAATGCAGCAAAAAAAGTGAAAATCGCCATTTTTGGACACGTCTTCTAGTTCTGAGGTACAGAGTTGGAATAAAACGGAAGAAAACTCTGTTACCAGCAGTAGCACACACACACTTAGGTGTCGGAAATCAAAAACGCGCTAAACTTATAACTATTTCTAAAATAGATTTTGTAGACACTGCCGTCGACTTGCCTTCGGCAGTGCTATTATTATTTTATTTGGAGCGCGCTAGAATCACAAGTGCTATCACACGTTGCAAAAAGTCTGCTTACCTAGAAACTGCTTTCACGTACTCCGAGTCGCTGTTGTTCTGAGCTCCGATCTTCACTCCAAGTGTTGTTTCTATCAAATGTAACAAAAACATTAGAGGTTATGTATAGTGTGGTTTAATAAGTTGAGTTATGATCTTGACAGTGTTTACCTCTTTTTGGAGTAATAATAATTGAGCGTAATTGGCGGTGAATTGAGTTGGGTTACATTCGTAGTAGTTTTGTGATAATATTAATTCCAGCTCAAATCCATGCTATTAACCCGGCTTTTTAATACGCCTTTATTAGTTTCACATGTGGGTTTGTTTGTATGTATATATGTATGTATGTATGTAACTCTGAATAAAAGATAACATTCACGTTCATTACAAATATAAAAGTAATTTTTTTGATACTATTATTAATAATACTGAAGGCTAAACTATATTACATGTTGATGGAAAAAAGTGCATGCAAACTTAGCGGATATTCAATAGTTTTGAACATCAGAAGGAAATCAGAGTATCATGGAATATTTTGACTAACTCTAAAAGCGTATTTTTTAGTTTTTTTAAGACTATATTTTGAAATTATTTTCACTAAGCAAAGAGCTAAATAATGTGAAGGTCATAGCTCAACATATCGGAGCCACACTATAAAGCAGTTTTCATTTATTTACTCTTTTTTTACGACAGAGACACTTCTCTCGGCGAAAAAAAATTTGCACACACGAAAGAGTATTACACAATTGATAGTTGCACTCATTGATGAATTGAACTTAAATCCTTGGGAGGGTGGAAATTCTTCTCCAGAAATTTTACCAAATGGAGTTCCGAATTTTACAGAATGATAGAATACGGGCATGTAGCTGTCGTGTCCCAAAGTGAAAAACGTGAAAATAACTTACTTTTTTTTCAATGAACAAATTTGAAATTTGTTCTGAAAATTACAGTACATAAAAGGACAATATATTTTATATTATTAAACTGACCGTGTGTACGTATAACTTACTTACTACGTATACTTAACGTAGTAACGTACGTATACTTAAAAACTGACCGTGTGTATGTATGTACGTATGTATATAATAATTTACATCATCCTTACTTCTCCCGAATGATAGTGAATTGACCATCGCACGAGGTAACGGAATTCGTATCTTTTCAATGCTTCTGTTTGGCTATTTTACATAATTCTCCGATTTTAATTAGTTGAGATACAAATTACAATGTTAATTCTCAAGCACGTCTGCGTGGGTTCCAGCAAATCACGAATGTAAGGAACAGAGAGAGAGAGAATTTGGCACAGTGCTAAGTCCCCCAACTGCTTCTTCCATTTCAAGACTAAACTTTCGCTTTATCCATCTCTCTCTTTGTTTTATTTCTCAACCCGAAAATAACTTGGACTGGAATGTCAAACATGGAGAGTTCGAATATCCCCCCCCCCCGTTTTCGATACTAGGTACGAGGGAAAATACCGATCTTTCGAAAAAAAAAAAAAGCCTCAATGCCAGTTTGCTGTGCTGCGAAGTTTCAAGGAACGTCGTAATTGTAGCCCAATGTACGTATGTGCGTATGTATGTAGCTCGCATTACTCAAAAACGGTATGCCGTAGAACATTCTCGTTTGCATGCAGGCTCTGAGGGGGTCTAGTGGTGCACCTCCTCTTTTGGTTGCATTCGAATAATCCCAATTTTTTTTTACCCCTTTTTGGGGTAAACCTGTGAATTTCAATGCAGACTATGAAGTGATGTTATGATTTAGCGACCACTTGGTATTGCCAAACTTTTGATCGCCAAGTGTTTGTCGCCAATTTGGCAACAAGTCGCCAAGTTGGCGACAAATTTGGCGAAAAAAAATATTTTTCGATTTTGGGTTACATTTAGTGCAAATGGCGATATTTTGCGAAAAGACAAAATAGGGGAACAAATGTGTGAATTGTTATTTCGCTCACTCGAAGGAACTATTTTAACACTTGAGGCATCTGTTATGAAATTTAAACGTTGAAAGAAAGTAGTGTGGTGATCAGATTTTTTTTTCTTTTCTCTGATATCGTTTCGTTGCAATTCTTACCGCAGATAATGTCGAGACTGCAAAGAGTGACCGGCGAGACGATGTCGGTCCACGGCTTAGCAGTCTCTCCCTTCAACTTGGCGACGAGCTGCCGGGATTGTTCGTCGAAGACGGGCAAGAAGTCCTTCAAGATTTCGAAGTGGAAGGACGGGGTGAGCAACTTTCGGCGGGATTTCCACTTGGTGCCGTGACTGGAAAGACACGTTAGGGTGAAAGTGGGGCTATGTTGAAATACCTCAATTTTCTCTTTTCTGATTAAAATATTTTGTTGATTCTTTTTTTAAGACATAAATTGAGATGATATCAAATACTTTTATTTTAGTTTTAGAACACTCTAAGCAAGTTAAATGCTCACAAAGCGTTTTTTTTATGCTCATTGAATGTGATATGTAAGAGTTAGGTGTTTATGAACTTTCCGCTAGAATCATTATTCATTGGCAAAGGCTATTAATTTTGGTATAGATTTGCAGTAGAACATCTAAGGATCAGCCCTACATAAAGACATAAAAATAAAGTTTATAATGCTATTTATTATGAGGTGGGGTAAAGTGGGTATCTATGGCTACACTTTCCTGAGCGTTTGCAACATCGTTACAGATTTAGTAAATTGGTGCTATTTTTATTATTTTATGTGCTTATTTTTTTATTATCTTGCTAAAATTGGCTTTTATTTTATTAATTCATATGCTGAACTTTACTTGCTTGCTGTTTTCCCTGCTTTGTCATCAGTTTAACATGGGAGTCTATGGGCTTGGCGAGAAATTAACAAGACATTGCCAAGTCGGCAAATCTATTAGTTGATGTAATAACTTTTGCAGAATTCTACTGAAATTTTTCAGAGCAGTCGTTTCTCCAAAAAAGAAAAAAAAAATTCCAACCATAAACTTCTGGATCTTTCTCGCTCAAAAAATCTGTTAGTGTCATATTGATATACCATAAATTCTTCATTTAACTACTCACCTAGTAAGTAATCCTGTGCCTAGCCAAGGGTGCAACCACTTATACACCCAACCCTTTTCCATCATTTTAGTGCCGCATATCACGTCCTATTGAGGGAAAAATTTCATTAGATTTCTTGCAGGACACTCTATTGATTACAGTTAAGTCTCAACTTACGCGAGGAGTGCGCTCCAAGACCCCTCGCATAAGTCGAAATTTTGCGTTGTAGAAAAATGTCTTTCATTGACATACCGTAAAGTCGGGTTACTTGGACCCACAAGGGGGTTACTTGAGCCCACAGTAAAATGATAAAATCTGGGTTTGGTACTTGCGTTAGAGACTGCAGAGTGCTTCTACCTAGCGGAGAAACGAGGAACTACGTGCAAGTCTTCAACTAGTAAGTACCAAACCCAGATTTTATCATTTTACTGTAATGGGCTCAAGTAACCCCTTAGGGTCCAAGTAACCCGACTTTACGGTACTTAATTATTTTAGACATTTGTAAACACCCTTAAAGCTGTTTTAAACCATTTCTTAACTTTATACAACCACTTTTGAATAAAGAACGGAATTTTCTTAAAAAAAAGGTGGTATTACATCGTAAAATAATGTTACGATACATAAAATCAATCATCAGTGGGAGAAAGGTACATAAAGTAAAAAAGAAAGTACATGCACAGCATATAGCAGTAATAAGATGCAGCACTGTAATAGTATTGTACCTTAAATACAATAATTATATTTATAACTTAAAAAATAGAAATGATGATGATTTATGCTGAGCGCGTTATGAGTCTTCTTTAATTGTCAGAAATTTTCTCTATTTCCCTCCAACTTCAAACTTCAGATAAAACAGCTTCCGGGTGTCCCTTATAAATTGGTTCTTTTTTTTTTGCTGCGGTCCAAAGCTTACGCCATTTTCATTACATTTATATATAAGATCACTCTCATAAAATTTCAGCATTCTTCTCTTAATGAAAGATGGTGCTCAAACACCCTTTATTTTTACGCTTTTTCGTAATTTTTCACAATTTCCGAATTTTTCAGACTAAAGAGACCATTTTCTTACAAAAGATTTTTTTTCAATTAATCTGATTTTCCAACACATAAATATTAGTTAAAACGATTGGAAAGTTTCATTTTCATCATTTGAACCTATATATAGGGGAGAGTGGTAATGAATGGGCCATGGTGATGAATGTGCCACTAACAAAATATGAAAAAGAATTTGCATGAATTTTTTTTTGATGCCACCAATAGATGTAGCTATTTGTTCTACTAAACTCATCCAATTTTCATTCGTTTGCGCTGAGCCATTTTCAAACTAGAGTGGCATGGTCAAGAATCTGACTGAAAAGTAAGTTTTTCCCTTTTTATAGTAAAACATTTCCTAGCTAAAATGTACCAAGTATTTCACTGCATATACATATGTATGAGTAAGTCTTTCCCTATCTATAAACTAATTTTAAGATGTATTTTGATGTTATTTAAATTCAATGTACTCAAAAAACCTAAATGTATTCCAAAAGTATAGGTGGGGCTGAATGGTCCACTATGTCATGGTAATGAATGGGCCACCTAAATATTGTTTTTCTTCCTTTTCTTTGGATTTTCGCATTAATATGAAACACAACTGACTGTCATAGATAGATTAAGATTACTGTCGTAAAAATAGGTTTGTAGTAACTTCTAAATATAATTTGCAGATTTATATTATACTAGCAGAACCCGGCAGACGTTGTTCTGCCTAGATGTATATTTCGTCTCCACATGGTGTTTTGGATGTAAAAATCTATAAAGCGTTGTTGAAAATAGGCATGAAAGATTTTGAAAATTCTAAATCAAGCAAAGTTATCTTCTGATAAAGTTATTCAATAAAAAAGTTCATTTTCCTTTAAAACTATAAAACTATGTTCTGTAGAGTTGGAAAACACAGATGTCCACTTCTTATGAAGTTAATAAAGTCACTTAGAAGGCTAAACTAAGCTTAACAACAATGGCGGACTTGTTAAAATTTTGCAATGTAAAGATGCAAATGATACTTAAACTTGACAGTACTTGAAGAAACTTCTTAAAACAGAAAAGTAACACAACTTTTTGAATAAAAAAAAAGCATGGTGGAATGGTTGTACTTTAGTAATTTGATGGCATAAGCTATCGGGAAATACTCGTCCGTACACACAACCGTTTGAAAATTAAGTAACAACATATCTAATGCGAAGAAATGAGTTCCATAAATTTTGCACTCGTGGCACAATTTGAGCAAGCATGAATATATTATTCGCAAAGCTGAAAACAATTTTAATGAAATATTTGGTACTCAATACCCACCATTCCGTACGTCGTTAATAATTTTTAACATTGCGGTTAATAACAAATATTACGGACATGAAAAAGCAAACACCTTAAAAAATATGGTAGCATTTGAGTACTGTCATGCAATAATATGTTTGTCTGAGAAGGAAACATATTTAATCAGGTATTTATCATACACAAATAATTTTTTCTACTCTCGAAAACAAAAATAGTTGCGTAGCAACGCGCCTTGGAAAATTTCAATTATTGAATGTTCTTGGCGCTATTTAAAAAGTCGCCAATTTAGTAGCTAATTTGGGATACCTTGGATAATTCTGAACCCCTATCCCTTCCATAAATAAAGAAACTTACGTATTATCATTTTGTGAAAGAGAAATTGTCGCCAAATGTTGAGGTATTCTCTATGAAACTGATTACTTTTTGGCAATCTGAAATCAATTTGAATATTATATTTGGCGCTAAAAGTACACCATTCCTTAAGGCGTTAAAATAATTTCCAACATTGCGGTATATCATAGCAAATAGTATGGACATGAAAACGAACTATTGATTGGATGTTTGGCGAGAAAATATAGTAACATACTTTGATTGAAAACAGCAATAGGTATAAAGAACAAAATAGTGTTCGTCTGGAAAATAATGCATGACATCTAAGCCTCTACAAATCTAAAGGAGTTCCGAAATATGAAACTGAATCTCATTTGTTTTTAAAAAAAGATTAATCTGTTAATCAAATACCTTTTTTATCCTTTATACTTGAGATAGTTATTGGGAAAATTTAAAAAAAGATTAATCTGTTAATCAAATACCTTTTTTATCCTTTATACTTGAGATAGTTATTGGGAAAACTTCCATTATTGAGGGCTCTTGGCGCGATTCAAAAGATAGTCAAATTTACGGTAGCAAGCAATTCCAACTATCTGCCAGAGAGTTGAGTTGATACACTAAATACTCGATTGCATTGATGAAAGCCTTCGAAAATGGAGTTTTAAATTGAAATTACAAAGACAGAATCAGGTCTAAAATTGAAATAAAAAAATAACTACCCATCGGATTTTGTTGAAACTGGTCTCTAAACCTTCCCAGTACCAAAAAGAACAAACGGTGAAAATTTCTGCCAAATCTCCCTGGTAGTTTCTGAGATCTTAGGGAACACACACACACACACACACACCAACATTCATTTTTATATATATAGATTCCTATAGTACAATAGATCTCTGGTCGCAGTACGTGGCTTGAAAAAGCCCCCCTCTCTCCTTCATATTATATTCCTCGCAGTACAATTCATTTTCTTTCTTGGTTACTTAAGTTAGATATTTCTTATTCCCGATGTCTAGTAAATAAAAAAAAAATTTTTTGAATTTTGACAAGTTTGAAAATGAAGATGAAGTTTTTGAAAGTGATTTTTAATATTATTTTTGAAATATATAAATTTTGTTAAATCATAGTGTGTATTATCTGTTATTTTTTTATATATATTTCATGTTATTTATTTCTTACAATCTCATTATTTAGTCATTTTTCTGCTACAATTGGTATGCATCAGTTTTATTTTAATTGCATCAGTTTTGATTTATACATTATTGTATTATTGTATTGATTGTATATAATTTTAAATCAGTATGATTTTGTATCATTATGTCAAGTGCCACATTTATTTTGTCATATTCAGCAAATAAAAGATTAAATCCACATGTTTTCATTGAATTCATTTAGTGGCCCATTCATTACCTTCGATGGCCCATTCAAACCCATAGGTGGGGTTGAATGGGCCAAATTTCAAAATTTTTATTTTCTATTATAATTCATTATAGACAGGTGCTAATCCAACTTGTATGAATTTTTTAGATAGCCAGATAAGTAAAGTAACTAAAACACCAATTTAGAGTTAAAACAAAGTGTTAGAAAAAATTACAAAAATTCAAAACCAAAAAGTGGCCCATTCATTACTACTCTCCCTAGGTTCCTTTGATACAATCAACTATTTGGAAGAACGCAGCATACAATGTAGATTGCAGTACTACTTGTCTTTTCTCCTCCATGCCCCACCTATTAGCATGAAGCCTTAGGTTCCATCACCCGGGGGTCCGCGGAGCGGGCCCCCGCGTGACAGGGCGCTGGAGCCCGGAGTACTACTTGTCTATATGTTGTGCTATGATTTTAAAAAAACTTTTAAGCATGTCAAAACAGAGTTGTGCAAGATCTGTGCAAAATGTTTTTTATGCTTTCCAAGTAGTGGGATGCAGAGAAAAAATTGCTGGATTTAAAGTTTTAAACAAAATAATAGTGAAAAACAAAATACTAATGTACTAGTCCGCCATCAGGCCCGTCATTTATAGAGGGGGAACCTCTCACGGGGCCAAGCCATCTACAAGACAAGGGGCTTTGAGAAATCAACAGATTTTCGCATAAGTGGGCACGGTTTTTGTTGTTTTTTGATGAAATTGTATTGTGTTTGCACCCTCTGCCCCCTTATGGAAAGACTTGAAATGACGGCAGACTGCCATCATCATAGCAGAGAACTAATCTGA
This sequence comes from Uloborus plumipes, assembly GCA_038373865.1. NCBI lineage: Eukaryota > Metazoa > Arthropoda > Arachnida > Araneae > Uloboridae > Uloborus > Uloborus plumipes. The sequence goes on from JAXGGA010001693.1 coordinate 139,459, forward strand.
AATTAAGTCAAAGAAATTTACATCACATGCTTACTTTGGCATCATGTTCCTCACAAAGCGAAAAAATATTTGGCAAAAAAAACAAAAAATGTTGTGCATAAAACTGCAAGTTTGAAAATTCAACTGTAAGCTTTTCATAAATTTATAATCACTCTTGCTGATTCTAAAGAGATAGTGGAATTATTATTACACATTTTGGGAACCTGTTTGACGAAATTCAGTGGCGAGCGATAGCAACGCCTCCTAAATACTAAATGCCTAGTACATTTGCTTTGTTACGGTAGTCGTTGGTTCCACTTTAAGCGCCACCTTGTGGCAATCCGATAATGCCGTTGTTATTTTTTGATTGGTTAATTTTTAAATTTAAATTTAGAAATGAACCAATCGTTAATTTCTCGAAGAACTCCGGTAGATGGCAGTGTATCGTGAACCAAGGACGAAATTTTGCTCTGTGCTAAAAACCAGAAAGTTGCAGGCATTTAGTATTTATGAGGCGTTGGTGATATGCTATTTACTGCTTGGTGGATGACTAATCCATAGGCGGATTTAGGCTGTATATTCTGGGGGTGCAACAAACTGAGGTTTCCGCCCACCCCCCGATTACTAACTACCCGAAATTTTGGGTAATTAGTAATTTTCAGGAGGGAGTCCGAGGAGGTCTGGACTTTGAAAAACTCTGAACTACATAATACGCTATATTTTTAGGTTTCCTTTCAAATGAATTGTAGCTATGAAAAAATATAATTTATTTTCCAAACTGTTCCAAGATGAAAATAATTTATTTTTTTCAAAATTTAAGCAAAATGTTGGGGGTGCGGGGCACACCCGTAAGCACAATGCCAACCTGTCTACCATCGCAGAGCAAAACAGCTAGGCAACCCTTCAGCGCGCGTTTCCCTGTCGCCAGCGCCTTCTTCTTTGCGCCAAAGGAGAAAGAGGCTTTGTCGCTTTGTGCTGTGCGATAAAAGATATACTCTAGATTTCTTGGAACTTCGAATTAGCAACTGATCTTCAAATCACATTTTCTACTCTAAAGCGGCCTAGGGAGGATTCTAAGATTTTTTTTTTTTTTAGCAAAAGACACAATGGCGCATTCCAAAAAAGTTTAAAATCAAAGCTACATATTTTTTGAATTTGGATGCGTTATGTGGTGAAATAGTGTTTCGTTTCGGAATTTTAAACATGAAACATGCATTGAACTATAGTGTCAACTTTTTTCTTTACTTCCACATTTCTTGAAATTTATTTACAAAGTAAGGAATTTAATAATTTAAGAAATTCGCGATATGAAAAAGAAAATAATATAAATAAACATTTGACAGCAAACGTATTCGATTTAGATAGGCCACCATAAGAACAACTTAAAATTGAATACTATTAGAGTTTATTAATTTATATATTTATTTGTTTATTTTACACATGCTGAATTCTAATTGTTGAAGTGCAGTTAGACTCACTTTTCCAATTTCAAATTTATGAATAAATATTTCACTTCCACTTAGTTCTGCAAAAAATGTTATGCAGCATTTTACATTTCTTGCGACAAAATCCCTTACTTGGGTTTAAATAAAAGTAAATGTGTGCGACTTATTATGATAAGTGATCAAATGCGTCAAGAATTTTTAAATAGATATTTATCTTATGACCCTTCTTTGTGTGTTCTGTACGCTGTTTCAGTGTTTGTGAATGCTAGTACTGTTAGTTCACCTTTTTTTAGATTTGTACTCTAAGAGAATTGGTTCAAAGGAAATATTTGCTGGTGCTCAGCAGCTAAACTATTATTGATTGCTTATCAATAAATATTATGAACCATATGAGGGGGGGGGGGAGCATATCTCAACATTATGAAAGGACTTGCTGCCGAGACATCCATCTTACTATTTCTTTTATGTGTTTAATTTTAAGAATTTTTCATTTTCAGTTGTCATTGGAAATAAATTATAATGAAAAAGGAATCATTGTCTATACAATTACAATCAAACTACTTACAAATATTTTGATACAAAATTAGATTTTCGAAAAATCTGATGAAACTTGTGATAAAATAGTGATTATTAAAACTAAATATTCAATGCTTTTTCATGGAATTCCGAATGATCAGTTCAAAATTATAGCATGGTATACTTGAAACCACCAAAGGACTGAATAATGTCTATAACATAGTAATTAATCAATGAATTCTATGGTATATAAGAATGCAAATTAATACAGCTTGAGTACAGACGCTCTCCGACAACTATTTACTTAGTCTTCTCAATTTTATGCTGTTCAATATTATGATTCAAATTTAATTCAAGCAGATTATAGATATTTTAAACTTGTATTTGGGTCATTCCGACGAAAATGGTACAAATCATGTCTGAAACTCTTTACTTAGGATTATTAATTTAAATAATTTCAACCCCAACTAATCATATTTTTTTTTATTGAGTTTCCATTTATTTGTGTATAATGAAGTGTAAATAACTAGTACATGACTCATTTATGAAAGGATTTTAAATATTTTGATCACTTTGTTTAACAGAAAAGACATATAACAGACTGGACAAATAAGCCTTTTAAAATATCTGTGTAATCACAAAGAAAAGTTAGAATCACAGAACAAGCATAAAGTGGAATAAACAGCCTAAAACTGTAAGTTTGTCTGCAATTTCAAGAAAAAAATCGATTTTTTTTCATCATAAAATCATCTCTAACAGAATGGACATCCAACAGTTCAAATTAACTATCATAAGAAAAGAATTAAGCTCACCCTGGTTGTTGACTACATAATTCAATGTAGCAAGCTCATCATGGCAGTTATACTACCTATATCTTTAAAAATATATATCAGATTGAATGCAATTGTTTATTTTATTTCCAAAAGGCATATAACAGAGTGGACAATTCGAAACATAGAAAATCTAGGGACATGGATAAATAATAGTGTTTTTTGGAAAAACATTTTTTCATTTGCGTAATAATCTGCAGAAATGGTGTCAGAAGCATCTTTGTGCAGTGAAGTGTCATTTATTTTGTTGTTACATTTCAGTTTAATATTAAATCACATTTAAAATTCTAGCAATTTGATGCTGGGACACGTCATTTTCTCCTTCTTCTGACAAAGATAATTTTTTTGTGTCATTTCTAAATGAATTATACCTAATCAATTGATACTTGATGGCACAAAATTAAATGGAGAACCAATAAAAATACACTTAATGGGTGGTAGTATTTCAAATTGATTTTAAAAAATTCTAAAGTCTCGGACATGATTTGTACCATTTTCGTCGGAATGACACATTTACACAATAAACAAATGGGATAAATTTCAGACCTTTTATTGGATTAAACACTGAGATGTTACTCTATATTTAATATAGAAAGTATTAATTGCATTCATCTGGAAAACTTCTACAACAGTACTCATAATGTAACACAAATAAAACCTTAAATATTTTTCAGATCACCACACAGAACCGATTTTTATGTGCATAACATAAGCAAAATCTTCCGGAATATACATCAAAATTAATAAATAGTACTTTTGTGGCTTTGGCAAGCTATGGTATACTGTATATTGACTCTTCATCGGGTTGCAGTAATCTTGAATAAACTTCTTGGCTCCGCTTTCTGAATCAATATTCGTCCTAATGATTTGGATTTCTGCATTACTTTTTTCTTCATCAACACAATAATTAGGCAATATGTCACGTATAACGCTGGATGTATCAAAATAATTCATTTTTTAAGATTATTTTAACGCGCGCTAATCATTCACCTACGACAATAAAATAGCGAGCAAACGGTGAAATTTAGGGAATTGCGCCAAATGTAAAACGAGTTTGATAAGGAGCCAAATGCGGCATCCATTCCTTCTCCTTGCTCTGCGATGGTAGACAGGTTGGCATTGTGCCACCCGTAAGTCCGCCTATGGACTAATCTCTTATGTACCTGAAAATATTTATGTTCCTATATAAGAAAGAGATTTTTTCGTTTTTTGTTTAATCATGAGAGAAAGAACCTAGATACAACAATTTCTACAGTTTCAGTTACAGTACAGTTCAGACAATTTTACTGTAGCGCTGAACGTTTAAGAAAAATAATTAAAAAAAAAAATTTCTCG